>SJYV01030105.1:288126-306895 GCA_006410875.1 Neotragus pygmaeus
CTTTTTTTTTTTTTTTTTTTTTTTTTTTTTGAAGGAGTAATGCTGCTATTTTTAGTTATGCAACCTGAGTGGCAAGATCCATTTGATTCTACCTCCTCGCTCTCATGGTATCTGCCCCTTCTACCTCCACCTCACAGACCTGTTTCAGACTCGCTGCTACTTTTTCTTTGCTAATAAATGCATGCCCTTCCTTGTTGGCCTCTCTGTGTTTAGTCTCAATCTGTTCCCAACTCAATCTATTCTTTATGCTGCTTCCAAAAGTGAGATTTTAAAGATACAGTGGAAATAGACACTGACACTTTAATTATATAATTAATACTCTCTGATGCCTTTCAAGGTATATGAAGATACTGATGTTGACAACTTCCTTTTGATGAGTGATGTGATGGGAATGGAAGTGTTGAGATCACCCTCAGTTGTTCTGCATGAGAAAGAGGAAGAGAGTGGAGCAGAGGAGGGGAGCATGAGGCTCCAATAGTCACAGGAAATGAAAGGTCTTGAAGGAAAAGTTATCAGAGAGAGATGGGGATACTGCTGGCAGCCAGTGAGGGACTGGGAGGAATTGTGTACCCTTGAATGTGACTCCTCTCGCAGTCTCACACATAAGACCTTTGGTTTTTTAAGAGATGTAGAAATCTCTACATGGTAAAAACGTAGCGAAAATCCCTATTTCTTCTTAGTGTTTTGTGGAGGGGATTATTCTTGGTGTGGAGTTTGTAGAAGCACCGAGTTACACTACAAAATGGCAAAAAGCAAATAAACCCCAAACCAAGGAAGGATGTGGAGTCAGCCAGTCTCCATAATGGACAAGCCAGTCTCTCTGGGCCTCTGATGAAGTCTTCCATGGATCTGCATACCCTATGGGGTGGTAATGAGGGCCTGGCACACTTTAGCATGGAATACAAGATCCTGCCTTATCTGGTCTCCACATACCTGTCCAGCTATGTCTTCTAAATAACAGTTCACACACACACACACTTAACACTGCAGAGCACTGAGCTGTAATTCTAGCAGAGACTGTCATGATGGTATATGCTGTTTCGTTCTGTCTACAATGCTTCTCCCCTGCCCTTGTTTACCTGGAAAATGCCTCCTTCTCCTCTGTCAAGCAGACTTGGGAGCCCTCTCTTCTGGGTTCCAAATTTGTCTTGAAGATACGCACTTTTATTCTATCATCACACTGTTTTATAGTTGTGTAGTTACATACCTGTCTCCCTGACATGACCATAAGCTCCTTGGATCCAGGTTTAGTCGTATCTCTGTAAAGGATTTCTAGCACCCAGAAATGGGATAGGCATTTAGTCTTATGTGTGATGAATGCTTACTTTCCATGGCTTGTAGGTGTTCTACAGAGAAGGTACCATAATAACTAGCTGGTCAGAGAGGAAGAAACATTTTCATTGTTCTCTAAAACTTGATGATATGTGTCACTCTTGTCTTCATAAAGCCCGTTATTATGGTGATTCTCAATAAATCATGACTCTCGGCATTCAAGTCTGTTTCAGCTTTTCCAACAANCAGAGAGGAAGAAACATTTTCATTGTTCTCTAAAACTTGATGATATGTGTCACTCTTGTCTTCATAAAGCCCGTTATTATGGTGATTCTCAATAAATCATGACTCTCGGCATTCAAGTCTGTTTCAGCTTTTCCAACAATGACTCTGGACTTGGCCATGTGGACTAGCTTTGGTCTGTAGAGAATTGGCAAGCACAGTGTAAAAGTGGCTGCTTGGTAAGTACTTGCATGTCGGGTTTGCCAACTGGGAGTGCTCTTGGTAATTACGTATAATATGAGGAAACTCAAGCAGCCATATGGATAGACCCATGTAGAGAAGAACCGGAGCTCCTGGATGATGGTCTCAGCTGAGCAACCAGCTAGTGACCATCACCCACTGATAGCTATGTGAATGAGACATCTAGACCTTCCAGGCCCCCCCACCTCCAGTACCCCAGCCATTGCTACGTGAGGCAGAAGAACCACATGGCAGATCTATAGAATTGTGAGAAGCAGAATTGCTGTTGTTTTAAGACACTAAGTTTTTNTTTTTTTTTTTTTTTTTTTTGAAGGAGTAATGCTGCTATTTTTAGTTATGCAACCTGAGTGGCAAGATCCATTTGATTCTACCTCCTCGCTCTCATGGTATCTGCCCCTTCTACCTCCACCTCACAGACCTGTTTCAGACTCGCTGCTACTTTTTCTTTGCTAATAAATGCATGCCCTTCCTTGTTGGCCTCTCTGTGTTTAGTCTCAATCTGTTCCCAACTCAATCTATTCTTTATGCTGCTTCCAAAAGTGAGATTTTAAAGATACAGTGGAAATAGACACTGACACTTTAATTATATAATTAATACTCTCTGATGCCTTTCAAGGTATATGAAGATACTGATGTTGACAACTTCCTTTTGATGAGTGATGTGATGGGAATGGAAGTGTTGAGATCACCCTCAGTTGTTCTGCATGAGAAAGAGGAAGAGAGTGGAGCAGAGGAGGGGAGCATGAGGCTCCAATAGTCACAGGAAATGAAAGGTCTTGAAGGAAAAGTTATCAGAGAGAGATGGGGATACTGCTGGCAGCCAGTGAGGGACTGGGAGGAATTGTGTACCCTTGAATGTGACTCCTCTCGCAGTCTCACACATAAGACCTTTGGTTTTTTAAGAGATGTAGAAATCTCTACATGGTAAAAACGTAGCGAAAATCCCTATTTCTTCTTAGTGTTTTGTGGAGGGGATTATTCTTGGTGTGGAGTTTGTAGAAGCACCGAGTTACACTACAAAATGGCAAAAAGCAAATAAACCCCAAACCAAGGAAGGATGTGGAGTCAGCCAGTCTCCATAATGGACAAGCCAGTCTCTCTGGGCCTCTGATGAAGTCTTCCATGGATCTGCATACCCTATGGGGTGGTAATGAGGGCCTGGCACACTTTAGCATGGAATACAAGATCCTGCCTTATCTGGTCTCCACATACCTGTCCAGCTATGTCTTCTAAATAACAGTTCACACACACACACACTTAACACTGCAGAGCACTGAGCTGTAATTCTAGCAGAGACTGTCATGATGGTATATGCTGTTTCGTTCTGTCTACAATGCTTCTCCCCTGCCCTTGTTTACCTGGAAAATGCCTCCTTCTCCTCTGTCAAGCAGACTTGGGAGCCCTCTCTTCTGGGTTCCAAATTTGTCTTGAAGATACGCACTTTTATTCTATCATCACACTGTTTTATAGTTGTGTAGTTACATACCTGTCTCCCTGACATGACCATAAGCTCCTTGGATCCAGGTTTAGTCGTATCTCTGTAAAGGATTTCTAGCACCCAGAAATGGGATAGGCATTTAGTCTTATGTGTGATGAATGCTTACTTTCCATGGCTTGTAGGTGTTCTACAGAGAAGGTACCATAATAACTAGCTGGTCAGAGAGGAAGAAACATTTTCATTGTTCTCTAAAACTTGATGATATGTGTCACTCTTGTCTTCATAAAGCCCGTTATTATGGTGATTCTCAATAAATCATGACTCTCGGCATTCAAGTCTGTTTCAGCTTTTCCAACAATGACTCTGGACTTGGCCATGTGGACTAGCTTTGGTCTGTAGAGAATTGGCAAGCACAGTGTAAAAGTGGCTGCTTGGTAAGTACTTGCATGTCGGGTTTGCCAACTGGGAGTGCTCTTGGTAATTACGTATAATATGAGGAAACTCAAGCAGCCATATGGATAGACCCATGTAGAGAAGAACCGGAGCTCCTGGATGATGGTCTCAGCTGAGCAACCAGCTAGTGACCATCACCCACTGATAGCTATGTGAATGAGACATCTAGACCTTCCAGGCCCCCCCACCTCCAGTACCCCAGCCATTGCTACGTGAGGCAGAAGAACCACATGGCAGATCTATAGAATTGTGAGAAGCAGAATTGCTGTTGTTTTAAGACACTAAGTTTTCCAATTCTATTTCATAGAATTGTATTGTGACTGTATTATAATATGATTATAATTATATATTATAATATGTAGTCTTTTGTGATTTGCTTCATTCATGCTGTGGCATGCTTTCAGAGCTCATTCATACTGTAGCATGTTTTTCAGTTCATTCAGCTACAGCATGCACCAGTACTGCATTCCTTTTTATGATTAAGTAATATTCCACTGGGCTTCCCAAGTGGCACGAGTGGTAAAAAATCTGCCTGCCAATGCAGGAGATTGAAGAGACACAGTTTGAATCTGTGAGTCAGGAAGATTCTCTAGAGTAGGAAATGACAACCCACTCCAGTATTCTTGCCCGGGAAAACCCATGGACAGAGAAGCTTGGTGGGCTACAGGCCTTGGGATTGCAAAGTACCGGACACAACTGAGCACACACACAATATTCCATTGTGTGGATATACCACACTTCATTTTTCAGTTGATGGCATCTGTATTGTTTCTACTTTTTTGGCTATTATGAGTCATGTTGCTATGGACAATTGTATACAAGATTTTGTGTTTGCATATGTTTTTATTTCCTTTGAGGCTATGAGTAGGTACTAGGAATGGAACTGTTGGGTTAAATAATAACTCCAAGGTGGCTGCATCACTTCACATTCCCACCAGCAACATCATCCTCTTTTTACTGATAAAGAAATTCATATTACAGGAAAGTGAGAGTGGTATTCTGTGACGATTCTGCTTTTAAAGGACCACCCAAGAAGGACTGACATTGGGAAACGAGAATTTGGAAGCATCAGGAGAAGGGGAAGCCATCGTCCTAAAACTGGTAGAAAGAAAGAAGGTCAGTATGAAAATAATCACAGGCAGCAGAAAGGTAAATTACGGTAACTACTGAAAAGAGATTTTTAGGAAGATGTGTGGTGATTCTTAGAAGTTTCAGTGAGAAAGGTGCTGGAAGATAGCCAGATTGCCATGGGTGACAGGTTAAGAATGTGCAGGCAGCATATTTTTGGATTCAGCTATGATTAAAAAAAAAAAGGCGGGGGGAGGGATCACCTTTAGAACGAAGGGGACTTGAACGCATCTAGAGACAAGAAGCCAGAGTGATTAAGATGCAGATACAGCTGAGAATGTGGTNTGTGCAGGCAGCATATTTTTGGATTCAGCTATGATTAAAAAAAAAAAGGCGGGGGGAGGGATCACCTTTAGAACGAAGGGGACTTGAACGCATCTAGAGACAAGAAGCCAGAGTGATTAAGATGCAGATACAGCTGAGAATGTGGTGAAGCAACATATTGGAAAAGCTGAGGAGAACACACGGTCAGACAGAAGGGAAACCTAGTTTTCTATGATCGGGGATGGAAGAAGAGAGGCATGGGTATAAATGAGAGTGATCTGGGAGGTGTATTCAGGTCTGATGACCTCTTCTAGAATGTTCTATGTTGATAGACTCAGAAATCCTAAGAAAATACTAGGACTTAAGCTGTGTTCCTTTTCTCCCTCTCTTTCCCCTTTCCCTCCATCCTTAGCATATCACCTGCACTGGAAGCTGAACCCCAGGCAAGCCTGTCTCCTTGTCCTCATAGCAGTTTTCAACGCAGATGATACCAAAAGCATTCAGTCTTTTTTTTTTTCCCAATAAACTGTAGACTTTATTTGAATTTTATCAGTTTTTCCACTTCATGTCCTTTTACTCCATAACCCAATCTGGGATCCCATGTTGCCCTTAGTTCTTCATTCTTTTTTAAGCTGCATATTATGTGTGTAGATGAACCATAGATAATCCAACCACTCTTTTAGGCTTTAACATTTATTTTCAATATTTTGCAGTTATCAATAATGTTCCACATACATATATCTAATATTATATTTGATTATTTCTTCCGGTACTGTTTTTTTATTGGAGTCTAGTTGCTTTACACTTCAGTGTCTTTTAGCCTATTCCACCTTTCAAGGCCGATTTTAATCTTGAGCCAAACGTAAGAGTTCAAAGTGAGTTTTCTGGGGGCTTTCTGGGATTCTGAGTATTCTTTGTAACATTCATGAAAACTAGTTTTTCAGAGGATGCCAGTAAATGCAGATTCCTGGGCTATGAGGCATCCACTTAAAGGAATCTTCTGAGCTGCCATTAATCAGGCTTGTTCCTTAGTATATTTATTACATATTACATTTTCCTTCATAGCCCCCCAAAGCCTTCCTAATTGAAAAGCCAGGAAATAGTTGTTTCTTAAAAGCGGAAGTGATAGCACTTACTTACAGTAAGTCTCTGCCATTCCAGTTAAGAGCACTGATTTATAAAACCTGCTGGGGTTTTCCTCACAGAGAAAGGAAAAACCCCCTTGCATGTACTAGCAGCAAGTTCACCGCAGCCCCTGCTGATATCAGAGGCATTTTAATAAAATCCAGCATAGAAACGCAGGTTTTGTTACACTGACTCCAACTGATAATTAGCTGCAAAGTTTGACAATCTCAGGAAAAAATGATCAGCATGACGACATGTGGTTTTGAATCTAGATTACAAATTCTGAGGGTGGTGAGGGGTGGGGAAGTCTGTGCTTTCAAGTGAAATGAGAGCCTGTGCTGTGGAATGTTGGGACAGCTCCTGGGCCCCGGCAGCTGAAACCATTTAGACTGGCCTGCATTTTCCCTCTGCAGAAAACGATGGCCTAAACTGGGGTCCCCAACAGTTCTGAAGGTCCCCCAGAGTTCAGGGACAAGAAAAGGGACCTTTGCATGAGTAATTTCCTCCATTTTATGGCTCTTGCTTGCATTCAAGGAGACTTCTGCTGCTGTTGTTGGGTTGCTTTGTTTTCTTTTCATCACCGCTGATGCGAGAGGCATCAGTGTTTAGGTGTTTTTACCTAAAGTTAAGGGATTTTTAAACCAGCTTTAGAAGCTCAATATTTAAAACTCAACTTTTTAAAGCTGGTTTAAAACTCAGCATTCAGAAAACGAAGATCATGGCACCTGGTCCCATCTCTTCATGGCCAATAGATGGGGAAACAATGGAAACAGTGAGATTTTATTTTCTTGGGCTCCAAAATCACTGCAGATGGTGACTGTAGCCACAAAATTAAAAGATGCCTGCTCCTTGGGAGAAAAGCTATGATGAACCTAGATAGTGTATTAAAAAAGCAGAGACATTACCTTGCTGACAAAGGCCTATATAGTCAAAGCTATGGTTTTTCCATACTGGGTATAGGTATCTGATCATACCCAGTGGATAGGTAGAGTTTAAAAACCAGTAGCCCCATTCCAGAGAAGGCAGTGGCAACCCACTCCAGTACTCTTGCCTGGAAACTCCCATGGACGGAGGAGTCTGGTAGGCTGCAGTCCATGGGGTCAAGAAGAGTCGGACACGACTGAGCGACTTCACNTGCAGGAGACATGAGTTTGATCCCCGATCCAGGAAGATCCCACATGAAGCGGAGCAACTAAGCCCACGAGTCACAACTATTGACCCTGGCTCAGAGCCTGGGAGCCACAGCTACTGAAGCCCATGTGTTCTAAAGCCCATATTCCATGACAAGAGAAGCCACCACAACGAGAAACCAGTGCATAACAGCTATAGAGTGGCCCCTGCTTTGCCACAACTAGAGAAAAGCTCACGCAGCAAAAATGAAGACCCAGCACAGCCCAAAGTTAATAAATACGTTTTAAAAGTAGCAGAGTTGAGCTGAAAGCCAGGCTATATTCCAAAACCCGTGTCTCTCCACCATACAAAGTGCCCTCCCAGCCCCTGCTCCCAATAAATGTGAACAAGCAGGAGGTCAGATGACACGGCACATGAAAGGAAAGGCAGAAATCATTTGGGGGCGGCCAAACACCTAAGAAGAAACGAGAAGAGGCAGCAAGAGAAGCAGGATGATGCGAGACTGTGGGAAAAAAGAAAGCAAGGATTGAGGAAAAAAATGTATGCAAGGGCCATCCTGCAGCTGCAACCCCCTCCTCTGGAATCCCCGCCAGAAGCCACTGCTATTTTTCAGAAAGCTTTTTTCCATCTCCCTTGTTAAGACACAGAGAGCCAAATGCCCCATTAATCTTTCAAAAGGCCATTTTGGCTTCCAGTGGCAGAGCTGCGCACATTTGGCTTGGTTCCCCCAAGTCAGTTTTCCTTCCCAAAGGCAGTGGAACTTGGCATGCGTGAGTTTGTGCTAAGTCACTTCAGTCATGTCCAACTCTTTGCAACCCTATAGACTGCACCCCACCAGGCTACTCTGTCCATTGGATTCTCCAGGCAAGAATACTGGAG
Source organism: Neotragus pygmaeus (assembly GCA_006410875.1). Taxonomy (NCBI): domain Eukaryota; kingdom Metazoa; phylum Chordata; class Mammalia; order Artiodactyla; family Bovidae; genus Neotragus; species Neotragus pygmaeus. The sequence goes on from SJYV01030105.1 coordinate 296,300, forward strand.
TGGGTTGCCATTTCTTCCTCCAGGGGATCTTCTTGCCCCAGGGATTGAACCCAAGTCTCTTCCATCTCCCTGCCTTGGCAGGCAGGTTCCTTATGACTGGTACCACCTGGGAAGTATGTGACTTGGCAGACCCATGTGATACTCATGAGGACCCCAGGGATCAATGGCTGTTTTCACAGTGGTTTGGTTTTACCTGGGGAGATAATTGTCAGCCCTGTGCCTGTCGGAATCTCCTTCCCCAGGTTCTGCTCTACCATGTTCTTATTTCTCAGGCCTGTGTGCAGTAGGAGAAACTCAAAAGTCAAAAATAAACCCAGGGCCCAATTTGCCACTGCCTGGTCAGGCAGCTTCAGTGAGCCGGGGACAAAGCAGGGTGTTGTCAGGAGCCTGAGAGAGCCTTTCTCGGAGCTGAGTGGACAGCCAGGGGTTGAACAGGCAGAAAATAGACATATGGACTGAAGAGTAACGTTACGCAATAGGAGCAACCAAACTAACTGAATGAATAAAACCAATACAATGTAAGGAATGTCGCAAAAGAGAGCATTTGTGTTATGAATGTCCCCATGAACCCAGTCCTTATCACCCTTGGACTGGTTGTGGGGGCTGGCAATCAGTCCATTTGGAAAGAGTGCCCTGTGACTAGTACACTTACAGAGATTCTCACGGGGCATGCTTGTCTCAGCTCCTCCTTTTTGGCTCTTTGGAGCTGCATTGCCAGTTCAGGGGCTTCCCAGGCAGTGCCAGTGGTAAGGAATCCTCCTGCCAATGCAAGGGATGCAAGAGATGCAGGTTCGATCCCTGGGTTAGGAAGATTCCCTGGCGGAGGGCATGGCAACCCATTCCAGTATTCTTACCTGGAGAACTCCATGGACAGAGGAGCCTGGTGGGTTACAGTCCATGGGGTCACAAAGAGTAGGAGCATGCATGCCATCCATGCCAGCTCAGAAGCCTGCTGTAATGGGCTGAATCACATCCCCCTCCCGCCCCCAAATTCATATGTTGAAATCCTAACTCCCAGTATCTTGGAATGTGACTATATTTGGAGATGGGGCTTTTAGAGTGGTAACTAAGGTTAAATGAGGTCATTGTGGTGAGCCCTAATTCACTATGATTGGTGTCCTTATAAGAACAGGAGATCAGACACAGACATGCATAGAGGGAAGACCATGTGAAAACATACAGGTAGAAGGCTGCCATCTACAAACTAAAGAGAGAGGTTTGGGAGGAAACTAACCTCCCTGGCATCTTTGATTTTGGACTTCTGACCTCCAGATCTATGAGAAAAGAATGTTTTTTTTTTTTCAAGTCACACACTATGTAGTGCTTCTTGCAGAAGGCCTAGCAAACTAATACACCTACTTTAGTGGGGTTAGAACACGTGTCCTGATAAAGCTGTGAGTCTCGGCCAAGCAGGCATTCCCCACCCACCATCACACCTTCTGTGGGAAGATGACTTNGAAACTAACCTCCCTGGCATCTTTGATTTTGGACTTCTGACCTCCAGATCTATGAGAAAAGAATGTTTTTGTTTTTTTTTTTTCAAGTCACACACTATGTAGTGCTTGTTGCAGAAGGCCTAGCAAACTAATACACCTACTCTAGTGGGGTTAGAACACGTGTCCAGATAAAGCTGTGAGTCTCGGCCAAGCAGGCATTCCCCACCCACCATCACACCTTCTGTGGGAAGATGACCTCATCCATTGTTCTCTGGATTAAACAAATAACAAAGCTAAGAGTCTGCCCTCCACTCACCTTTCTTTTCATCTTATTTCTCAGTTTGTTCAGAGGTAAAGAAATAGGGATACTTTTTATTCATTTTCCTCAAAAAAATCTAGGTAAGACAATAGCGGTCAGCAAGAGTCAATTTATACTGTGGTAACAAATAACCTCCAATTCACAGTGGCACAATTAACAAAACAATCAATTATTTTGTGCTCTCATTTGGTTATCAGCCAGTCTCGATGAAACTGGAGTCTCTACACTCAACACAGCTCAGCAGGAAGACAACCCATCTGTCACTCAGTCACCCAGAGGCCCCCTCTTATTACAGGTACCCATGGTCACTGCAGTATGAGGAAACAAGCCTGATGGTTTGCACCCTGGCCCTTAAGCATCCCCCAGAAATGATACATATCTCCTCCAATCATATTGCATTGGCCAAAGCAAATCATTTGATTATAGCTAACATCAAAGGCGTAGGAAAGTGTAATACTATCCCATATCCAGAATAAAAAGACCTGGAAATATTTGTGAACAGCCCTAATGACTGCATATGGGCTGTCATCCCTGCCCTCAAGGAGGTTGCAGTTTAGAAACGGAAAGTGAGGATTTACACCCAAATTGTCATTCCTAAGTGAGGAAATTGCTCTACTTGTGTGTGTGTGTATGACTCACTGAAAATTACTCCCTTAAGAAGGGAAACTTTAAAAGGGGAAATTGCAGGCCTGTTCTGCTCAATCCTTAAATGGACTTGTTAGGTGTCTATTAACATGCTAAGCACAGGCACTATGCTGAGCCCAAGGATTTGGAGGGTTTCTTACCTTCCACCCGCTTAATGCCAGTGCACGAGTGTGGCTAAGTTGCTTCAGTTGTGTCCAACTTTTTGCGACCCTATGGACTGTAGCCCACCAGGCTCTTCTGTCCATGGGATTTTCTAGGCAAGAACACTGGAGTGGGTTGCCATGCCCTCCTGCAGGGAAGCTTCCCAGCCCAGGGATTGAACCCGTGTCTCTTACATCTCCTGCATTGGCAGGCAGGTTCTTTACCACTAGCACCACCTGGGAAGCCCTTTCATGCCAGTAGGCTCCCTCAGTCATTGTGAAAATAAAAACATCTACAGAGATTTTCAGACTGAAACAGGGTAGAATTATAGCAGAAGAGTCTTTTTGTCCATTTTTCATAGTAGAAAAACAGCATGGCATTTTGGAAAACAAAGCATTCGTTTTACAGCAGGTTTGGTAGGGGAAGCTTTTGGGACAGAGAAGAAACAATAGATTTCCATCTTGATGATCCAAAAATGCGTCACAGAGAGTTAATGGAATGATCTCATTGGAGCTGGTGGGAACCTCAGACACCCTTGAGTTCAAGTCCTTTATTTTACAGACAGAGAACTGGGGCCTGGTTACTATGAAGACTAATTTTTATCAGGACTTAGGTGGGGGAGAAAAGGCACCCTCCCTCCTTTACTACCCTTATCGCAGTGCCCTCCTTGCAAAACTTCCCCTACATCTGCTCTACTGCTTCTGTCCGCAACTTTGGAGCCTGGGTGAGTGGAGACAGAGGATGAGAGAGAATAAGCAAAGGAGGAGCTGAAAGCACAGAGCAAGTGGTTCCCTTTGAGATGCAGTGAAGGAGAATTCAAACCACTGCAAAGCAGTGTGCCAAGCATCAAGAGGATGAATCATGCAATTCAGAGAGCACATGGTGATTGCTGTTGAGGAGAAACTGATGCAAACACCAACCAGTAGGATAATATTATTACTGTTCGTATTTATAGTGTAGCTTCTGACACTATCAGCCCAAGAGGTCAGCAGAACTCTTTGAGAACGAAGACAGGAAATCGACTTGTAAGCATCATCAAAACTCCATTGGCTTCCTCTTCCTCTTTCAGACTGACAGCAAGGTTTTAAAGAGGATGAGAAAGCACTTAGTTTGTCATAGCAGTTAGGTGCTCCAGATGTGAGACCACTCGTCTCAGGGTTTCATCTGAGACTTGCAGATTCATTTCAAGTCCATACACTAGTTTCAAACCTCGGTCCCTGAAGCAAAATTGAAGGTTATAAAAATAACCCCCTGGTGCAACTCCCAGGCCACAAGACATATGCTGCAGGCCTAAGCTGTTTTCATGGTTAGGATTGCTTCTACTCTGGGGCTGCCCCAGAATTTTCGGAAACAACCTGAAGGGATGCAAGGGAACCACAGAGATTCATTAGGAGCAGTTGGCTTCATTTCCCTGCAGTATCTTATGCGGATGTTGGTGGGTCGCGGGAAGAGCTTGTGGCTGGTTGCCAGTGGCATCAGGAAGCAGGAAGTCAACTCATAAGTTAGTGCCATCTGGGGTGAGAATGTTCTTTGGTTCACCTCTGTGTGGACCAGCCTATGGCTGAGTGAAGAGCGAAGAGGGAAATGCTACTGCCCTCTCCCCACCCCCAACTTCTGAGCAAGCTCACATGTGCAGCTGAGGAAGGAAGTCCAGGGGATGTTCCCGTGTTCCTCAGGTGACAAGTTTTCATGTCCCACATGCAGCTGTAAGCAGCAAATACGTCAAGAGGTGTGTCTGTGTGTGTAATGAGAGAGAGAGCTTATGTCATCCAAGGACATTCCGTTCTAACTTTGGCCTGCCTTTGTTTCTGCGCCAAGATGGATGGTCTTGGCCCCTGAAGCATCAGGCAGTGGCAATTCCTTCATTCCCTTTGATCCAGGATGCAGAGGAGAGAGAACAAATACCCTAGATCTATGACAAACTTTCTGACAGCCAGAAGCAAGACAGACCATCCTTCTCTCTTGTGTCTGTGCTGCAATAATTAGCAGAGAGAGAAAAACCAGTCTTTATTAGACAGAAGCCAATTGTCTTTTTTAGAGCAGTTGGTTCCCAAAGATTTACCCAGGGGTCCTGCCAGCTTCTGACACAGATGTGAACTTAAATCCTGGCTCTGCCACTTCACAGTTGCATGGCCTTGGGCAGGTTACTTTAGCCATTTTTTCCACATCTGAAAATGAGAAAAAGTATCCCTGCTTATCTGACAGCATGGCTGTGGGGGTCTCATGATGTGATGCTTATATAACACTTTGCCCTAGATTCCATAAGTGGCCTTATACCCAGGAGGGACTGTGCCGTTAAGCAGATTAGCCTGCTCATGGCAGGACGTGAGCTCCAGCTCTGGGCCTGGGATCAGGAGACAGAGTGGGTCATAGGGCTTCAGTGAGATGCCAACGGTCTGTAAGTAAGGCAGGGCTGAAGCCCACATTCAGAACCCTGGTGGAAGGAAAAGATGAACCCAAAGGAGCAGGAGGAGGTAGGATATGGTGATGAGGCAGTGAGTTAGGACAATAAATACATCAATTCAGAGTGGATGGACTCCTAGTGGGCAATAGAAAATCAAGCCTATAGAGTAGGGGACCTAACAGAAGCAGAAGATATTAAGAAGAGGTGGCAAGAATACACAGAAGAACTATACAAAAAAGATCTTCATGACCCAGATAACCACAATGGTGTGATCACTCACTCAGAGTGAGGTCAAGTGGGCCTTAGGAAACTTCACTATGAAAAAAGTGGAGATGATGGAAGTTCAGCTGAGCTATTTCAAATCCTAAAAATGACACTGTGAAAGTGCTGCATGCAATATGCCAGCAAATTTGGAAAACTCAGCAGTAGCCACAGGGATGGAAAAAGTCAGTTTTTATTCCAATCCCGAAGAAAGGCAATGCCAAAGAATGTTCAAACTACAACACAATTGCAGTCATCTCATATGTTTGCAAATTAATACTCAAAACTCTCCAAGCTAGGTTTCAACAGTTCATGAACTGAGAAATTCCAGATGTTCAAGCTGGATTTAGAAAAGGCAGAGGAACCAGAGATCAAACTGCCAACATCTGTTGGATCATCAAAAAAGCAAGAGAATTCCAGAAAAAAAAAAAAAATCTATTCCTGCTTCATTGACTATGCTAAAGCCTTTGACTGTGTGGATCAGAATCAATTGTGTGGAAAATTCTGAAAGAGATGGGCATACCAGACCATTTTACCTGCATCCTGAGAAATCTGTAAGGAGGTCAAAGAAGCAACAATTAGAACCAGACATGAAACAATGGACTGGTTGCTTATTTAACTTCAATGCATAATACATCATGCAAAATGCCAGGCTGGATGAAGCACAAGCTGGCATCAAGATTTCTGGGAGAAATATCAATAACATCAGATATGCAGATGATACCATCCATATGGCAAAAAGTGAAGAACTAAAGAGCCTCTTGATGAAAGTGAAAGAGGAGAGTGAAAAGTTGGCTTAAAACTCAGCATTCAGAAAACTAAGATCATGGCATCTGGTCTGATCACTTAATGGCAAATAGATGGGGAAGCAATGGAAACAGTGACAGACTTTATTTTGGGGGGCTCCAAAATCAGTGCAAATTGTTACTGCAGTCATGAAATTAAAAGACGTTTGCTCCTTGGAAGAAAACCTATGTCCAACCTAGACAGCATATTAAAAAGCAGAGACATTACTTTGCCAATAAAATGTCCATCTGGTCAAGGCTATGGTTTTCTCATTAGTCATGTATGGATGTGAGAGTTGGACCATAAAGACAGCTGAGCACCGAAGAATTGATGCTTTTGAACTGTGGTATTGGAGCAAACTCTTGAGAGTCCCTTGGACAGCAAGGAGATCCAGCCAGTCCATCCTAAAGGAAATCAGTCCTGAATATTCATTGGAAGGACTGATGCTGAAGCTGAAGCCCCAGTGTTTTGGCCACCGATGTGAAGAGTGGACCCAGGAAAAGACACTGATGCTGGGAAAGATTGGAGGCGGGAAGAGAAGGGGTTGATAGAGGATGAGATGGTTGGATGGCATCACTGACTCAGTGGACTTGGACTTGAGTGAACTCCAGGAGATAGTGAAGGACCAGGAAACTTGGTGTGCTGTAGTCCATGGGGTCACTAAGAGTTGGACACGACTTAGTGACTGAACAACAACAACAACAAAAACAGGAATGAATCTTTTTTGACCCACCTTTTGTGTCTGGACTGTTTCAAAATCATATACCTGTCCCTGTTGATCTAAATGAGGAGCTCTCCATCTAGGGGACCGTGGTACAGGCTATTTGGTGACACTGTCCCCTCTCTAGCCCCTTGGGTCACTAGCCCCTTCTTTTAGAAGATCCACTCTATCTTTTCTCCACCCTAATCTGGGTGGCCGACACCCATGGGCTTCTTTGCCCTTCTTTACCGCCCTTCAGCTTCCTGTTGAGTTCAGCCAACAGAAGGCACCAGCAGTAAAGAGGCAAGGGCATTTCCCCCAGCATCTTCCCATCAAATCACCTTGGGCTGGATACATCCCTCTAAAGCTTTCCTTCTCCTCCCAAACTTTTCAGTTTCCATGCTCAAAAAACCACACTTTCTTCTTGCCTAGGAGTAATGGGTGAGCCTTCCTATTGCTAGTCCCTGGAAAGAATTCATTGTTTGTGATTTCCTTTGCTTGACTGTATTAAAATTCCCTTCATTTGATCCTTCTTGGTTCTAATATCGACACCACCTCCTAACCTCAGAGACCTCCATAAAAATAAAAACTAAGCAGTTTATTGAAAAGCATTGTGAGTCTGTAAGAGAGAGCAGAGGTCCAATCCTTTCTTGACACCTTGTCCCTTCTCTCCTCCAATAGCTTGTTGCTGGCTCACTGATGTCACCCACCTGCGGGCTGCAGCTTTGTCCCTATCTGGGTCTTGTATGTGGGCCTGGCCTTGTCCATCAGAGAAGCTGCCTCCAGGAGCTCTGCGCTGAGGTTAAGACGGGCAGGGTCACCTGGGGCAAAGCAAAGAGGTTCAGCCAGGCAGAGTCTGAATTATACTGACCTGGGGAGCAAGAAGAGTGGCAGCAGGAAGAGACAAGACATCGACAGTGAGGTGAATCAGCAGGGAGGAAGGAGGGAGGCACAGAATTCACGCAGCTCAAGGTGATTTGATCAGAGCGGAGTGTGCAGTGTCTGCTGCTGAAATGTGTGCAGCTGTCTGAGGACCATTTCTACTCATTGGAGACAAACCATCCAGGAGGCAGACGGGAGCAGGAAGTTTATACACCAACTCCTCTAGTAAGAAGCCGCCTCAAGAGCCTCCCCATCACTGCTTGTGGACTTAGAATTGAGCCGAGCTCTCAATCCTGGGATCTGAGGGAGTGATGGGGCCACTCAGCCCGCATGGGGACCCTGTGGTTCTCCTGGCTGCTGAGTAAAACAAGGCCTTCTCTGCTTGGGGGGGAAGCTCCGATGTCCAGTCTCAGCTCTCCTGGTCCCCAAGTGGACCCAGGCCATGGGGCTGTCATCTTTCAAAACACCTTCCCAAATCCTGAGCGTTTGTGCTACTTAGTTACCTGCTACCCCAGTGGCCCCAGTAGGAGCCCTGTGTCTGCTGTCGAGCCCTCCCCTTCCTGGGGTCTGGGTCCTGCTTTGATGGCCCTGCTTCTGGTAGGTGCCTTTCAGTATCATTTCAGGTAGGGTGTCTCAGGCCCCATCTCTCTGACTCCTGAGGGAAGAAGAGGGATTTACTTCAACTTCCTCACCTTTCTGTTNGATGTCCAGTCTCAGCTCTCCTGGTCCCCAAGTGGACCCAGGCCATGGGGCTGTCATCTTTCAAAACACCTTCCCAAATCCTGAGCGTTTGTGCTACTTAGTTACCTGCTACCCCAGTGGCCCCAGTAGGAGCCCTGTGTCTGCTGTCGAGCCCTCCCCTTCCTGGGGTCTGGGTCCTGCTTTGATGGCCCTGCTTCTGGTAGGTGCCTTTCAGTATCATTTCAGGTAGGGTGTCTCAGGCCCCATCTCTCTGACTCCTGAGGGAAGAAGAGGGATTTACTTCAACTTCCTCACCTTTCTGTTAGGTGACAGCCCCAGAATTTGGATGAGAACACCATGCAGTCATCTGCAAGTCCTGAGTGTGCCCAGAGGCTGGCCTTCTGTAGTTGGCTTAGCAGTCCCCCTCCACACTGGATTCATGGGATGGACACTTCCCCCTAAGCTCTTCCATCCCTGTGTTGCTGAGAATTTAAGGATGCCTTGGGTCCAAACAAATCCAGGTGAAAGTAATTTAGAGCTTTCTTCCATTGACTCCTTTAAGGCTCTTCAAGCCTTATGAGAGCTTTATGGGATGCTTTAAATATTTCATGGAGAGTAAAGGAGTAACATTCTAGCTCCTGAAGCTTCTTCTCAGTAGGATCTAGCTATCCCAGGTGTGGAGTGCAGGGAGAGTATCGACTTGCATTAAATTTTAAGCATAAACAATAGTCTAGCATTTTAGAGAGTTTGGCAGCGAGCTACTCCCTTGCCTTAAAATATATGGCAGTCATCGAATATCTATTATTCTACCTATTGGACACATGTCCTTGTACAGGGCCCAAGAGCAAAGTTCATAGGATGAGTAACACTACATTCCCAATCCAAAGAGTCCTGCAGGAATCCCTGTAAAGAGAAAGTTGTCTGAAGAATAAAGCTTGCATCCATCTGCCTTGCCTCTGGAATGTGGAAGACCGCAGCAGGCTTGGAGGTCATCTTTCTGTTGTGGCTGCCCTGTAGGCATGTTCTTATGGCTCATAAATCCACACCATCTATTGTGGCAGAGTTTGAGAAATGATTGATGGGATAACTCTAGCTGGACACTTGCCTTTCTCTCTGCTCACTCCATTATGTAGAAAAGGCTTATCTAGCAACTTCAGCCATTCAGAACATGGTCTCAAACAAAGATAGATGCACAATCACTTGGTCTATGTGCATTCGATCTCCCCAGTGAGATTTTTGTTTCCTTACAGGATAGGTAAGAACCTTATTTTTATTTGAATTATCTACAGACAATACACAGCTGGCACAAGATAGAGATTTTTCTGGATAATGATGGTGGAGTCAAAACCTGCCTTTTGTTGATATCCACTTAACCAAATGTCATTGGTCTATTTACTGGAGCCATCTAGAAAAAGCTTTCTCCTTTCTACAGATGAGCTTTACTTTTTAAAAATAATGGTTTTCCCCCTTCTGTTTGTAGACATCATAATTCCTTTTGAAATGTTTGAAAGAATCATTATATGGACTTTAGGGGAAGACAGGCCAGAACTGAATCCCAAGTTTGCCTCTCTGTGGCCAGAGAACCGTCAGGCCATTCAGTTCAGTTCAGTTCAGCTTTCTTCACGGGAGAAGGCAATGGCACCCCACTCCAGTACTCTTGCCTGGAAAATCCCATGGACGGAGGAGCCTGGTAGGCTGCAGTCCATGGGGTCGCGAAGAGTCAGACATGACTTCACTTTCACTTTCACTTTTCACTTTCATACACTGGAGAGGGAAATGTCAACTCACTCCAGTGTTCTTGCCTGGAGAGTCCCAGGGACAGGGGAGCCTGGCGGGCTGCCATCTATGGGGTCGCACAGAGTCAGATACAACTGAAGCGACTTAGCAGCAGCAGCAGCAGCTTTCTTCACAGTCCAACTCTCACATTCATACATGACTACTGGAAAAACCATAGCCTTGACTAGACGGACCTTAATCGGCAAAGTAATGTCTCTGCCTTTGAATATGCTGTCTAGGTTGGTCATAACTTTCCTTCCAAGGAGTAAGCGTCTTATAGTTTCATGGCTGCAATCACCATCTGTAGTGATTTTGGAGCCCAAAAAATAACATCTGACACTGTTTCCACTGTTTCCCCATCTATTTCCCATGAAGTGATGGGGCCAGATGCCATGATCTTCGTTTTCTGAATGTTGAGCTTCAAGCCAACTATTTCGCTCTCCTCTTTCACTTTCATCAAGAGGCTTTTTAGTTCCTCTTCACTTTCTGTCATTAGAATGGTGTCATCTGCATATCTGAGGTTATTGATATTTCTCCCGGCAATCTTGATTCCAGCTTGTGCTTC
>SJYV01030105.1:320095-349517 GCA_006410875.1 Neotragus pygmaeus
TACAAAAAAAAAAAAAAAAAAAAAAGATGTGTTAAGGCTTCCAGTTCCCCACCCCTTCCTTTCATTTTAGAGGGGAAAAATATATGTGTATAAATATGCACACATGTATTTATAAAAGCAACATAAATATTATAATGTAAATGTAGAAGTGGGATTCAAAAGAGAAACCTCCATGAAAAATATAAATAATACCTTTTTCAGCAAGAGAGGATAAAACAGCTTCATCAAAAATTTAAATACATTAAAGAAATTTATTTGCCAACTGAACTGTAATTTTAAAGCTAAAATGTCAGCCCAATGTGGACGTTTAAACAACTGAATTTGCTGACTTCTGAAAGGGAACTCCGGGTCTTCCCAAGTCTTTTGAAGTTCCATTTTGCTTTGTCTTCCGATGCCTTGACACAATCAGCCCATTGATGCCTTGTGCTGTCTTGTGAATGCAAGCATTTGCTCACAATTCCATATCAGGGCTGGAGACAAGGAGAGGTTCAGATCCCTTTGACACCAGGGCGTCTGGTCAGGAAGTTCTCAGATGTGCAGTCACGTGAACTTTTAGCCGAACTACTGCCCAGTGGGGCTCCCATCCTTTCAATCTCCATCAGCTCAGGTCTTCAAAGGCTGGAAGCGTCTGTACCCAGTGACCTGACTGGCTGGCCTGACACATCTCTTTCCCTTGAGGTGGTGGGGGTAGATGGGATTGAAATTACTTTCCCAATGTTATTCCTCAACTTTGAGCCAGACCCCTAACCTGCCCCTGCCCCCCAGATCAAACAACACCTCTGTTGCCCTCTAGTTGCGATGGTCACTGAAGGAGTAGCTGCTTGACCTGCTTTAAAAAGCTTGTTTCCCACACTTTGGGATTAGCACTGATTGTGACTGAGATTCTGCCACACACTTAGCTGAGTGTGAATGCTGCCCTTCTTTAATCACTGCAACAACCACATAGGTAATTTAAGATAAAGGTACTGAGTGAATTCACTCAAGAACATGTATATAATTAGTGGAGATTTTAAGTCAGGGAGCAAGCTCTAGCTGGCAAGGCCATTCCTTAAACCACCACGCTATGGTGCCTATGCCAAAGGAATAAACACCATTATCGACATAGTTGTGTGGAGTACTGCTGATGTTAGCTCCCTCCATGTGTCAGGCAATATACCAAGCTTCACAAACACTCCATTTAATTATTTATAGGAAGATCCTGTGAAGGAGGGCATGGCAACCCACTCCAGTATTCTTGTCTGGAGAATACCCGTGGATAGAGGAACCTGGCAGGCTACAGTCCATAGGGTTGCAAACAGTCGGCCATGACTGTGGAGACTTAGCCCACACACACACTTGTAGATATGGGCTTCCCTGGTAGCTCAGATGATAAAGAATCTGCCTGCAATATAGGATACCTGGGTTTAATCCCTGGGTCAGGAAAATCCCCTGGAGAAAGGAATGGCCCTCCATTCAAGTATTCTTACCTAGAAAATCCCATGGACAGAATAGCCTGGCAGGCTACAGTCTATGGGGTTGCAGAGTCGGACATGACTGAGCGACTAAGCACAACACAGCATAGTACTGATATGAAGACAGAGATAGATGAAATTCTAAAATGTAGGAGCTAGATTTCATCCAGATTGCCTAGATTTAATCCCAACTCCACAGTTTACCAGCTGTGTGATCTTGAACAAATGCTTTTGTAGCCCTGGGCCACGGTCTCTTCAACCAAAAACACTCCCCTCAGAGGATACTGCAAGTATTAAATGAATAATTTCATTTATGTAAAGCACATAATATATTTCCTAGCACATAATAGGGACCAAAAAGTTAGATATGACAGTAAAGAACCCGCCTGCAATGTGGGTGACCTGGGTTTGATCCCTGGGTTAGGAAAATCCCTTGAGAAGGACAAGGCAACCCACTCCAGTATGCTTGCCTGGAGAATCCCCATAGATAGCAGAGCCTGGTGGGCTATAGTCCATGGGGTCGCAGAGTCAGACATGACTGAGTGACTAAGCACAGCATACAATATCATACATTATTACTAATATATTAATTACACGTCATATAATTAGCAATATGAACACTATTACTATTATATACACATTTGTTGTTGTTATTTGGTAGCTAATTTGTGTCCGACTTTTTGCAACCCCATGGACTGTAGCCTGCAAGGTTTCCCTGTCTGTGGGATTTCCCAGGCAAGAAAACTGGAGTGGGTGGCCATTTCCTTCTCCAGGGGATCTTCCTGACCCAGGGATTGAACCCACGCCTACTGCATTAGCAGGCAAACTCTTTATGCTGAGCCACCAGGGAAGCCCCATTATATATACATAGATGGTCTATTTTCTCAAGCAATTCAGAAAGCTCAGTAAAGAGGAGTAACATTCTTCAAAATTTTTCTGGGTCAATGATCGCCAAAAAAAAATATACGCTGAGCTGGCTCATTTTTTCCCAAGGAGATCAATATTTGAGACACAAACCAGCAAAGTAGACTGACGAGGGTACAGCTGAAAATAAGTCTCAGGATGACAGACCACACACACCACACACAAGCGTTGTTCTGAGCAAGACAGGTTGCCAGCACTCCAGAAGGAGGACAGTTAGCATTTAGCTCTCGTTGTCATTGTGGGTGCTGTTCATCTTGGCATGCATAAAGACCAGGTGACCCTCTGATCACAATCTTCACTTTACCCATCTTTCATCACTGATGAAAGATTCTGGTCCTTCTAAGATCAATTTTATTTCTATTTCTATTCTAGTATCCAAATTCTCATCTGGTGTTTAAACAATACAGTCCTGTGTAAAGGAGATATGAGGGACAGATAATACAAACACAGGTAAAAGTTACTGGGCACTATGTCAAATACAAGCATTCTCTCTTTGGATCTTATGGCTCCCTGTGGTAGCGTTAGATCATCTTCAGGTCCCGTATCCATATTTACTAAATAGCAGAGGTGTCCTCAAGTTCAAATTCATTTATGCTCTTAAACCTTGCATTCAAAGTCTCCCTCATTCCTTTCCAGACTCTTGTTCACTTTATGTCTCTTTAACCACCATCCACACTCTACTTAAAGAAAGTTACCAAAGAAGCTCCTTCTCTGGGCATTAATTACTGGAACAATAGCTGGCGTGTCCATTTTTCTCCTCTGAACACATCTAGCATGCTGAACATGGTCTCTTTCCATCAGTAGACAGTGACTTTTTTGAAGGTGAGGACCTTGTCTTCTTCATCTTTCTGACCCTAGCGCTTAGCACAGTGCTGGCATAAAGAAGGGTTTCAATAAATATTTGCAGTGAGCATGAATGATTGCCTAGATGTTAGATGCCTATATGAAGGGATGCCTCAGATGACCTCCCTCTCTTTTGCTGAGACGTCTCTACTAAGCCCCATGCTGTTGATCACCAAAAAGCGGCTACAGCACTTGGCACAACGTCACTTGTATGGTTGGTGCCCAACATGTTACAGTGAATGAAAAAATAAACACAGAATTCAGGCCTTAAGGCAATATAAATCACCTGGGAGATCTATGTAAACACTGCTTGTTCTTCCATTTCTCATATCTATGGCAAAAGAAACCAGCAAGCTGCAGGAACAGGGGCTGTAGCCCACCAGGGCCTGAACTGGGCTGTGCTGGCCTCAGCCTATAATGAAGAAGCTGTAGCCTTATGACATTGTCCATCATGTCCCCCCTGCCAGGCTGCTGTGGATGATTTTGTCCATTGCATCCAAAGTTCATGTTCTGTCTGGTTTCAATGGTAAAAATAGTTCTACTTCTGAAAAATTGGTCAGTTTGTATATTATATACTTGGTAAATTGTGAAATTGTCTTTATTTCCCACTTTTTTTGGCCAGTAAAAAATTGAAACAAAATAGATAGCCAGTGGGAATCTGCTGTGTGACACAGAGAGCTCAAACTGGGGCTCGGTAACAACCTAGAGGGGTGGGTTGGGGAGGGAGTTGGGAGGGAAGTTCAAGAGGGAGGGAACATATGTATACCTATGACTGATTCATGTTGATGTATGGCAGAAACCAACACAATACTGTGAAGCAATTACCCTTCAATTAAAAATAAATTTTAAAAATTGGAGCTAAATCTGTAGCTACTCATAGCAACAGAAAGCTCTTTTAATAACACATTTTTTCAATGTCAGTCTTGGCTCTTTTTCATTTCCTTACTACAAACCCTTCCTTCCTTTTTCTTCTACTAATTTTGTACATTCTCATTTCTTTAGGAATGATGGTAAGCCATCCGGTGATTATNAAGCTCTTTTAATAACACATTTTTTCAATGTCAGTCTTGGCTCTTTTTCATTTCCTTACTACAAACCCTTCCTTCCTTTTTCTTCTACTAATTTTGTACATTCTCATTTCTTTAGGAATGATGGTAAGCCATCCGGTGATTATAAAAGAAACCAAATGTAAAACAGCTTACTTTATTGTGTAACCACAGACTGAGCAAATGTATCCATCAAATATATTGTTATTCAAATACACAATTATTTTTACTTCCCCTTGGTATATTTAATGTATCCAGGACTAAAAGCTTCTTTGGGGCTTCCCTGGTGGCTCAGTGGTGAAGAATCCGCCTGCCATTGCAAGAAACACAGGTTCGATTCCTGGTCCAGGAAGATTCCCACATGAGGCAGAGCAACTAAGCCCATGACCACAACTATTGAACTTGTGCTCTAGAGCCCAGTAACTGCAGCTTTTGGGCCCACATGCTGCAACTACTAAAGCCCACAGACCCTAGACCCTGTGCCCCACGGCAAGAGAAGCCACTGCAATGAGAAGCCCACACATCACAACTAGAGAGTAGCCTACGCAGCAGTGAAGACCCAGCTCGGCCAAAAATAAAAATAAGTTAATAAATAATTTTAAGAAACTTCTCTGGAAAGAAAAGATAAAGTTATAAAATATTACATTAAAAGGACATTTTACTAAGTCTGCTGGTATCACTCTCTGTGTGTTGGGAGTTTGACTCCTTAGGTGGCTGATCTTAGCTCTCCTCTGGCTCATGAAAGGGAGTCACCAAGTGTTTGCTGCAGGAGAAGAAAGGGAGGCAAGGAATATGCAAGGAGAGATGAAGGGATGGAAGGAAAAGGAAAGAGGGAAATGAAGGGATTAGAAGAAAGGACCTGCAGGGATGGGGATGGAGGAAAGGTACAAAAGATGAACTAGCAATGGAGCTTACCTGAGCAGCTTAGGCTGATGCTTGGCTCTCAATTGTCTTCAAGAGGCTATCTGGTGGCCAGAAATAAGAGGAAGATCAGAGGTTACATCATTGCATTTACAGCCTTCTGATAAAGATGTGATGGATCTATTCTATTCTAATACCGAACTGAGGGAAGAAGTCACAACCAAATTTTAGAACCACCAACTCAGACCTGCAGCTCAGAATCAACCTTCTCACCACCCAATTTCCTGTCTTGAGAAATACAAGCCAAAGATTTTCTGTTTTTCCTTGTGCTAAAAATCTAGCTGTGTTTTCTAAAAAGTAAACTTAAAATCATCACCATTTCTTTTACATTCTTATTATATTAACTTTTTCCCGAGAATAAAAGTAGGCAAATCTATTGTAACCAATAGGGCAACAAAATTATATTAAAATAATATAAAATTGCTTTGATCTATCACTAAGAAATAACCATTGCAACAGCTTTTGATTATCTCCTTCTAATCTTGTCTATTTTCAAATTTGTGGGGTGGACATGTATAGCTGAATGTAATCTCACTCATTTTTTCCTTTTAATATTTTAATATGTCCCCAGGTTAACCCTGATTACTCACTGGAAGGACTGATGCTGAAGGTGAAGCGCCAATACTTGGGTCACCTGATATGAAAAACCAACTCATTTGAAAAGACCTTGATGTTAGGAAAGACTGAAGGCAGGAGAAGAGGGTGACAGCATGAGATGGTTGGATGGCATCACTGAGTTGATGGACATGAGTCTGAGTAAACTCTGGGAGATAGTGAAGGACAGGGAAGCATGGCGTGCTGTAGTCCATGGGGCCACAAAGAATCAGACACGACTTAGCAACTGAACAACAACCGTGCCAAGAAATGTCCTTCAAATTTTGATTTTTTAATGTATGCATTATATTATATGTATAGAACGAACTCTATCTTATCTTGCTATTGAATCTTTAGATAGCTTCCCAAAGATGAATATTCTATTTTTTCATTTAATTCCTCTAATTGCAAGGCACTCAAGTAATGGGATTTTGGCGTGAACATTAGTAAGAGAATAAAAAATCGGGTGGAAATCCAAAACCTAGAGGCCATAGTATGGTTAGGATGTAGAGTACTGAACATGTATTCAGGATAGCTCTTGTGGCAGGCAATCAAAGCTGATTACCAATATTTATGGTTCTTCACTTTTTAGAAACTCTCTGTAAATTGTACTTCTGTACTTTTCTACCTCTTGGGTTTAGACATGATCATGTGACTATTAAAGTCAAACACTATTATTTTTTGTAGCTGAGTTGAAGGTTAGTGGAGATTTGGTGGGCATGGAAGGGGCAATGGACACTGAGAGATATGTTCAGGAGGGCCAAGGTACATTTTGTAAGTAGGATGGACAAAATTTGGTGATTCATTGGATGTAGGAAGTGAGAGAGAGCTGACAAAAATGACTCCTGGGATGTTTGGACAACTATTCGGGTAGAGAGGTCATTTACCAAGAAGGGGAAACAGCTCTGGGAGAGGAGAATACCTCAGTCAGGTTTGTAAGCTACTACCATGAAGTATAAGAGAAGGCAATGGCAACCCACTCCTAGTCCTCTTGCCTGGAAAATCCCATGGGCGGAGGAGCCTGATTGGCTGCAGTCCATGGGGTCGCAAAGAGTCGGACACGACTGAGTGACTTCAATTTCACTTTTCACTTTCATACATTGGAGAAGGAAATGGCAACCCACTCCAGTGTTCTTGCCTGGAGAATCCCAGGGATGGGGAAGCCTGGTGGGCTGCCGTCTATGGGGTCTCACAGAGTCAGCCACGACTGAAGCGACTTAGCAGCAGCAGCACAATGAAGTAGTATTATTATTCATAGTTGATGACAAGTAGACAGACTCAGGAAAGCTATTTTACTTGCTCAAGATTACATATCTAGTAAGCAAAGGAGTCTGGGTTCACATCCAAGTTCATCTGCTTGACGTCCCAAACTGCGTTGTTTCCCCTACCATTTTCAGACAACCTCTTGAGAGGAAAGAAGAGATTTCCTGGAGCACAACAAAAACGGTGACATGGGGAGGTCAGCGAGAGAAGTGATATGAGCATCCCGGTGAGGGCTGAAGACCACACCAGAATCACATGCAAACACCCAGATTGTACAGCCAGGCCCTCAAGAACAGGACACTGGAAGTCAGTCACCAGACACAGAGGTCCTGGCCAAAATGGCTTCCCTCAAAACCAACTGGGGACCACGGACTCTTGATTTAGATCTGTGGTCTTCAAACACAGTCCCTGGATGGTAGCACCAGCAGATGTCAGAAGCACAAACTCTCAAACACCACCTCAGACCTATGGACCAGAGGCTCTGGAATTAGAACTCAGTTCTCTGTGTTGTTTTTTTTTTAAATATAGATTTATTTATTTTAATTGGAGGTTAACTACTTTACAATATTGTATTGGTTTTGCCATACATCAACATGTATCCACCACAGGTATACACGTGTTCCCCATCCTGAACCCCCCTCCCTCCTCCCTCCCCGAACCATCCCACTGTTTAACAAGCCTCCTGGGAGATTCTCACAGACACTCAAGCTTGAGAGTCACTGAATTAAAGCATCTGGTTTCAACTGATGTAAGTTTTCTCCTGTGAGCCTGCATGAGAGCAGTATAATCCCATTAACAGGCCGAGTTTGGACGAATGCACAAGCTACTGCTGAAGCTGGATGGAAGCTCTTTTTCCCCATCGTCTGATTCTTGTACATAAATCCTCATCCAAAAAGGAAATACGCACCCACCCCTACTTTTTTTTTTTTAAGGGACTGTTGTTTTGTGGCAAAAGGAATGCTTTGCTAATTTTAGGAAGATGGCTTCGGTTATAGACAGGAAGTCTTGAGAGGAGGGGAAACTTTGTCTTGAATTTTTGTAAGTTCTGTTTCTCTTTCTCTCTCTCTCTCTCTCTCTCTTTTTTTTTTTTTTTTTGGAAGAGAAAAACATTCCCAGCAAAGAAAACACCATTAAAAAAAACACACACAAAAACCTCAGCTGACTGAGAAGAGGAGCCCTTGGTAACCGTTGGCTGAGTCCCCCTGAGCCGTAGCTGAATAAACCTAGAAGGCAGCGGGCCTCAAGATTTCACCTGAGAAGGAGAATCTCTGCAGTTTAAATTGGCTCTGGGAAGAAACAGAATATCCAACTTCTTGGTAAGACCGATTTTCCAGAACATTCTTCAACTGCTATCCCCTCTATACTATGGGTGATCCTCAGACAGGACCCTCCAAGTATCGCCCTGATAACCAAGTGCTCAGGGAGGCTCCTGGGCTTCACAGTTTCCAGGAGACTGCCACAGGCCTTATCATCTTTACTTTACAGCAACTCAGGCACATCAGATGATTTTCACCTCTCAAGTAAGAAAACGGAGACTTACCTAGGAGGAAGTCGCAAACGGAAAAAAGTCGTGAACCATAATTTTAGAGTTGTTAACGGTAATTGTATCTCACCGAATTCTTAAAATGAAAAAAAAGTCTTGTTTTTGCTTTGCAGCTGAGGAAATTGATGGCTTAGAAAGTAGTGGGAATTAATCTAAAGTCACAAAATTAGAAAGTAGAGGGACATAATCCAAGCTTAAGACTTTGGACACCCAGACCTCTTCTCTGGATTAGAGATGAGTGCTCTAAAATGGTCTGTCCAGGAGAACATATTTATCTCATATTGATTTCTAGAAAATTGAATATTTCGAAATAATTTCTTATAAATTAGCTTATCCCAATAGGGGGCCCAGCCTAGAAAACATAGCTGAGGAATCCTCACATTAGGAATGTTTACCGTAATAAGCACAGCACTCAGAGGTGCAGTGTTGTAAAGAGTCTGCCAGTGCAGGAGACATGGGTTCAACCCCTGGGTCAGGAACGTCCCCTGCAGTAGAAAATGGCAATTACTTCAGTATTGCTTGCCTGGAAAATCCTGTGGACAGAGGAGCCTGGCGGGCTGCAGTCCATGGGATCACAAAGAATCAGACATGACTGAGCCTGAGAGAAGCTCACTGGATAAATGTGGGTGCACAAGGAGTGGCTGAGAGGTCTCCTGAGAGGATCATGGAGGAGGAGTTTTTCCCAGGGGTCTGAATCCCCTCCACAGCCTCCAGCCTGCCCTCTCCAAGATGAGATCGTCAAACCCTACTTGACTCCTCAAAAATCCCCTGAACGATAAAGGTGCAGCATCCCCGTTCTTTTGGTATAGAAACATGAAAGAAAAAAAGTGAAAATGTTAGTTGCTCAGTCATGTCTGACTCTTTTCGACCCATGTACTGCAGCCCACCAGACCCCTCTGTCCATGGAATTCTCCAGGCAAGAATACTGGGGTGGGTTGTCATTCCTTTCTCCAGAGGATCTTCCTTATCCAGGGATCAAACCTGGGTCTCCAACATTGCCGGTAGATTCTTTACAGTCTGAGCCACTAGGGAAGTCCCCACAGAAGCAGGACCTGTTACCATTTCTTCCATCACACTGTGAGTCTCCAATGGTACCATCCGAGGATGGTTGCTGGACACAGGGAAACGGTGGCTGGCCAAAGTGTGGGGCCTTCAGATCACTTTTGGCAAGCCTGGATCAGCCCACACGTCCATGTCCAGCAGACAGGCATACTGAGTAAATCTGCCCTACATGGACTCAAACTGCTGCCCACGAGGGTATCTTCATTTCTCTGGCTTCATGTGGGTTAGATTTGAGCCACACTAGTCATTGGAATCGGAGAAGGCAATGGCATCCCACTCCAGTACTCTTGCCTGGAAAATCCCGTGGACGGAGGAGCCTGGTGGGCTGCAGTCCATGGGGTTGCTGAGTCAGACAGGACTGAGCGACTTCCCTTTCCCTTTTCACTTCATGCATTGGAGAAGGAAATGGCAACCCACTCCAGTGTTCTTGCCTGGAGAATCCCAGGGATGGCGGAGCCTGGTGTGCTGCCGTCTGTGGCATCGCACAGAGTCGGACATGACTGAAGCGACTTAGCAGCACCAGTCATTGGAATATAAGTGAGAGCCTAGGTATCACCTTCTATTTAGAAATGTTTGATGACATCCCATAGCCTTCAGGGTGAAGTCCAATGGAATAGAAAGGAGAAATTTTGAAATTCTAGCAGCAAGAAATCTATCACTCAATTGTCATACATTCTCATCTCCTTTCCTTCATGATGGATTCTTTTAAAACATCCAATTTCTAGATGATGAGGAAGAGAAGAAGGAAGAGGATGAGGAAAAAAACCCAGGGTGGTGGAGAATCAATTGACTAAATGCCCTGGCAGAAGTCTGGAAATGAATTTGTCTTTTACTGGCAAGTTCTGGCTTTTTTGGTTGCGAGGAAAAGTGTTTGTTTTTAAGGAAAGCAAGTCTGTGTCAATCATCCCACACTGTCTCTCAGTCTCTGGAATTGGCTCAGAAATGAAACTGTGTCCCACGTTGGGCCAGTGACACCTGAGGACATAGTTTGCTTGAGGCTTCTGGGAATGGAAAAGTTGTGCATGTAAGGGAGAACTACCAAGAGAGCTATTCCCTTGTCTCCAGGGGATCCTTATGTGTGGATTAGGGCAGTCATGTGTTTTCAAGCCAGAAAGTCCAGTGAGTCACACAGAAAGGACCCAAGACCACATTGGATCAAATGAAGTGATTCCTTCTCACCATCCTCCATGGTGAGGGCCCCGTGGGCAGGAGCTGGGTGGATGTCACCCACACTATCCCGCATGGTCAGCCTGGCCCAGCACCTGGCATGGGCTTGGCTCAAGATATAAAAATGAGTGGCCATTGAATTTAGGGTTTCCCCAGTGCTGTCAACTGAATTGCAAGCTTAACCTCATGCATGTAGTATAGGTTTCCCAGGCTGAGATTCAGGGATGTACCAATCAAATTTTGATAAAGAGATGTGGGTAGGATGTTGGGGAGGAAGATGGCAGGACAGGGCAGGGGCAGAAAAGTGCAAAGCATCGCCGCTTCTGTGCAGTGCCCCCGCCAGGACCACATGTGTGAATCCATCCCTGCCATGGACAAAACGTTCTCCTGTGTGCCTCTGCATGCTGAGCCAGCCAGGCACTTGGAAGGTGTCTGGAAGACACGTTAGATCTTTATTAGCTTAAGTACTTTACCAGAGTGTAGATTACATCCAAACCTGGAAGTTTTCAACAGCAAGCTTGCAGTGGCTTTCCAAAAGCTTGAGGCTGGCCTTTCCTTCAGTCAAAAGGTAGCCTGTGCCAGTTAAAGCTGAGAACCAGAAAACGACCATGTCGATTTTGAAACTTGTATTTGATGAGATTTTCATGCCTTTCTGCTATGCAGACATCCAGTAAGGCTACAGAGATAGGTCAAATCCAACCTGCGGGCTCTGGCTCTTTCTGAATTAGCAGCTGCCTTATCTTGAAGGAGCTTCAAGGTCCAGTTGAAAACAACTCTGGGCTAGATTTCATCTGAGCCCTAATTTAACTTGGCAGAGATGTTGGCCTCTCTGGGCCTACAGCCTCTCATGCATAAAGTAAGGGGTAGGAGAAGGCAGCAGCAGAGAAGGAGATAGTTAGATCGCATCACAGACTCAGTGGAATGAATCTGAGGAAACTCTGGGAGGTAGTGAAGGACAGGGAAGCCTGGTGTGCTGTAGTCCGTGGGGTCACAGGGAGTTGGACACAATTTAGCAACTGAACAAAAATAAGACCTATACCAACACACTGAGAAAAAGCGTTACATGAAATAAAAATCCAAATAGCATTTAGAGAAAAAAAAAAGCGTGTAATCTGGGCACAGCCTAGGATTCAAGACCCAGTTCTCCCACTCACTATCTACACAACCTCAGATACCACACTATATAACTTTGACTCTCAGTTTCATGATGTATATAGAAAACAGAAATAATCTCATTTCCATTAACTATATTATAGGGATTGGGGGAAGGTTTCTAAAGCAAAGTAGTTGATAAAAAAGTAGATACCAAATGAACATTTAATTCAGCAAATGTTTATTAAGTGTATACTATGTGCCAAGGACTGTGCTAAGCTATAGTGATAAGCAAAATAACATCATTCTTACCCTCAGGGGCAGACAAGACAAAACATTAGGAATCACATTTAAGAATATATAATTTCCATATGAGAGAAGACCTACAAAGAGAAGTGTTAGGGGGCTATGACACAAACAACTCCTTTTTCTTTATTTATCATTTTTTAAATTAGAGTATAATTGCTTTATAATAGTGCATTAGCTTCTGCTGTAAAACAAAGTGAATCAGTTATAAGTATACATATATCCTCTCCCTCTTGAGCCTTCCTCCCACTGTCCCTGTCTCACCCCTCTAGGTCAGCACAGAGGACCAAGCTGGGCCCCCTGTGCTATAGAGCAGTTTCCCACTAGCTGGCTCTTTCACACATGGTAGAGTCAATGCTACTCCCAGTTTGTCCCACCCTCCCCTTCCCCGCTGTGTCCACAGGTCCATTCTCCATGTCTGCATCTCTATTCCTGCCCTGTATATTGAGGACTTCCTTAGTGATCCAATTGATTAAGATTCCATGCTTCAACTGCAGAGGGTATGGGTTCCATCCCTGGTCAGGGAAGTTCCATATGCTACGCTGTGCAGGGAAGAAAAATTAAAAAACAACAAAAACTCTCCTTTTTAAATTCAGCAATGTCACCAATGTCATCATTCACCAAAGGTCTCCCTCACAGCCCTTTTAATGGCTCATCAGGGAAAACGCGTCACCCAACTTTTATTTCCCTCTAGTTAATTTTCCATTATCAGAGATCTCTGGGACATAAGCTGATTTCACATGCAAATCATGCATAAAATAATGCAAGCCTCTTCGTGGGAGTGGGAAACTAATCTTGGAACTGACATTGCCAATTTCGTGTTCTTTCTCCCAAGTCTACATGATTGCTCACCTCGGCTGAGGTTGATTTGATTAGTCAACACATCCTGCTACAGTCATCATCGATGAAGTTGTCTGACTACAAAGAATGAGGGCTCTCTGCCCAGTCTGACACCCACCTGGCGCCAGGTAGGTGCGGAGGCCCCAGGAGAGCCAGCCAGCTGGTGTAAATACTGTCTGAGAGCCAAGGAAGAGGAGAAACCCCATTTTAGTAACACGGGAGTTTAGCTTTGTTATGTAGGGAGTGTTTGGCATCTTGAGAGCAACTTGGGCATATCACCTCTAATCTCCATGCCACTGTTTTCTCATTCACAGGCAGGAACCATCACAGCCCAACCTGTGCATCTTGCAGACTCTTCATTCACATCATGGGAGTTAAATGTCCGCTTACTTCTTTCAGATCCATCACTTTACTTACACATCTATAATCACGATCTTGTTCAAATCTTATTGTCTCACATCTGGTTTATCATGGTAATCTGCTCACAAATCACTCTTCTCTCAGTTTTGATCCAAAATTCCTTCTAATCTAGCTATAATATTACTTCTAAGTTTAAAATATAAGTGATAGCCTATTGCTTTCTGCTTAAAAATATTTGATGAGAGAATTCCCTGGTGGTCCAGTGGTTAGGACTTGGTGCTTTCACTGCTGAGGGCCTGCGTTCAATCCCTGGTCATGGAACTAAGATCCTGCAAGCTGAGTGGCACAGCCAAAAAAAAAAAAAAAGTTTGATGATATCCCACTACCTCAGGATGAAGTCCAAAATCTTCAGTGTGCAATTTATGGCATATACCAGGAATTGCCCACCTACCATCCATTCTTCTCCCATTTCATTCCAACAAAATCCAGTTTAAGGTTTGGTTACAATGTAATCTAAACAAGGAGACAAACTATGATTATGCTAAGCTTATTCTAAGCCAACCATAATGATCTCATTTCTCTTTGGATTAAATAGGCATGTGACCCAGTTCTGGTCAATGAGATACAAGGTAAAGTTGACTGGCACTTTAGGGAAAAACTATTTTCTTCTTGATAGAGGGAATCATGTGAAAAGATGGCCCATTTTCTGTGTGATGCTTGGTGCTGTGGCAGCCATGTTGTGACTGAAAGGAGAGATATTAAGAAAACTAACTCACCCCAGGTTGTCTGGGATTTTCCCACTTTTAGCACTAAAAAGTTCCATCTCCTAGGAAACCTTCAGTCCCAGGATAATCGAGACAGTTAGTCGCCCCAGGACACATCACTGACATTCTGAGAGAGAAAAAATAAAATAATTTGAATACCTTAATGACCATCATTGAGCTGCTGAACCAGTTCTGAGGGTCCCATTCTCAAGTCCTCCTGTGCAAGTGCCTAAATGCCTTCATCATGTGTCTTATAACTTGCAGCTGAAACTTGCAGCTTGAACACAACATCATATGGTCTTCATCAAATGAAGGCCCAGGTTATCTTTCACCTGTGACCTCCTACCATTCTACCCCTTCCCAATATATACCCAGTGTGGATTACCCACTATTTCCCAAGCTTACCATGAACCCACACACCTCTGTGCCTTCATTAATGTCATTTTCTTTTTCTGAAATTCCTTCTCTGCCTTTCATCACTGAAAATTTCTTAAACTTCCTCCAAGGCCCATTTTACCAAGTTTCTTTATTTTTTTTCAAATGCCTTCCACTCTCTTGTTCCTTCCTCTGTGCTCCCATGGTTTTAGGAAGCAGAGAAATTCCTGATTTACGTCTCTGAACTAACACTTTGAGTTTTACCAGGGCTAGGATTATAACCCTACTCATTTTATAGCTATAAGCCTTAGCCCAGTATCTGCCAACGATATCATGCTTGTCTACAGAATGAATGATGATGTTTATGGCATAAATAATTACATGGAATGAATACATTTGTTTTGAAAAAACAGAGTCTTATGGAAAGTGTGCACTTCCCTTCTTTTTCTAATGGGCTCTGCCCAAGAAACCTTCCCTAAAAAAATGCTTATTCATGTTGAGATTCCTCTTCCTTGTAATTCACTTAATAACCACGTTGTTATGGAGTCCACATGAGATGGCACTACGTACTTCTCAAAATATTGCTGACAATTATAGATGACTGGCTCCTATATAACTATTATCTTCCTAATAAAAGAATAAGAAAAGCAACTTTCATCTACTATGAAGGCCACCTAATTCTGAGCCTAGTGCTCTAAATGATGAAGTTTGGAGACTATAAATGTTGGTGAATAAATGTAATAAATGCTGTATTCTGCTGTTACATCAGGACAGCATTTGGCTGCAAGTAATAGAAAAATCTGCTAAGAGTTATTGTGGCAGGAAAGAGCTAGCCAACTATTAAAGGTTTAGATTTCCCTTGCATAGTAGACTTCCCTGGTTGCTCAGATGGTAAAGCATCTGCCTACAATGCGGGAGACCTGGGTTCGATCCCTGGGTCTGGAAGATCTCCTGAAGAAGGAAATGGCAACCCACTCCAGTATTTTTGCCTAGAAAATCCCATGGATGGAGGAGCTTGGTTGGCTACTGTCCATGGGGTTGCAAAGAGTCAGACATGACTGAGCGACTTCACTATCTATCTATCTATCTGTCTACATAGTACAGAGTTGTTAAGCAGCTTTCTAGGCATAGACTTCATTTCTAAGTTCCCTTGCATTGAGATGGAGCCATATTTCTACTTACAAGCCATTGGAATATGAACTGAAAGGATGGATGTCATTTTCCAGCTAAGAGATTAGGGAGGGTTTATACCCATATTTTCATCTCCTTTAGCAATGACTTTGGAGACCAGAAACTGAAGATAACAGGATCCCAAGCCGGAAGGAGCCTGAATCCCTGAGTTACCAGTTGAAGAACAATCCAATTAGAAAAAGCCTTTTTGGATTTTGTTTGAGCACAATATCAACAATGATTGTATTAAGATACTGAGATTTACAAAGTTATTTTTGCATCATTTATATTTACTTATATTTATATCTACAGCTTACACTATCCTGATACATATAGTGACCTAAACAAATAGTATATCATTTCTCAATAATAGAATATCTAAAGGCTTCCCAAGTGGCACTAGTGGTAAAGAATCTGCCTGCCAATGCAGGAGATACAAGAGACAATGGTTTGATCCCTGGGTTGGGAAGATCCCCTGAAGCAGGAAATGGCAACTCACTCCAGTATTCTTGCTAGAAAATGCCATAGACAGAGGTGACTGGTGGGCTATGGTCCATGGGGTCACAAAGAATCAGATATGACTGAGTGAACACATTCAAAGACAGATACTTACTGGTATTGATATTTAAAGAAGACTTTAAAGTTTCAAACACTTTTTATGTTTTTACTCTGTCATCCGTAGTTCTTTGCTTTTCTTCTTGTGGCTCTTGCCTCATGGCCACAAGATGGTAGCTTCTGCTCCAGGCTTCACATCATTGTACCAGCAGGAAAAGAGTCAAAGGAGTAGACATAATGATTTTAATTCAAGTGGAAACTTCTAGCCAGGTTCTCTTTCTGTGCCATTTGTCAGAACTAGGTCACATTGTCAACCCTAACTGTCATAGAGGCTAATCAAAGGACGATGTCCCTTTTCCTGTTTCTCTAGGTGAAGACAACAGGAAAGACTGTGGTAGGGAAGGGATCTTTGGGCCAACTGACACCATCTGCCACAGCTTTTATTCCAATTTCCAACCATTTTATTTATAAAACTTGGCTGTCTCTTCCTGTTAACAAGATAAGATTTACTGGTCAACCTGTCAGTGTTGGTGGTTTTAAGTTACTAAGTAAATTCAGAACACAGATGGATCCATTGCATTAATGTTTCATAAGGGCAAATTCATCCAGAGTGTGTGACAGGCATCAGAAAATACAACCTTGTGAAGCAAGAGTGAGCGCAGGAAAGTCCTCGGGTTCCATCAACTCCAGTGCAGTAATGCTATTACTCACATTCACTGTGTACCTTGCTTCCATTGTACCTCTCTTTTTTCATGTAGTTCCCAATCCTGCAGCACCATTTTACTGGGCTCTCAACCAGGAGACCCACCGTCAGTATAGACAAGTTATTTCTCCTCTCTGGGCATTAGTGGGCTCCTCTATAAAATAAAAGCTTGGGTTGTCAAGATCTCTAAGATTTCTTTCATCTCAAGGCTTTGGCCCTTAGATTCCTTGGAAAGATATTCATCCTTCAAAGCCAAGTTCAAAGGCCACCTCCTCCACGAAGCATTCCTTGACTCCCAGCAGCCAAGCTATAATTCCTCCTTCTAGGCTCCCTCAATGAAGCTAATTATATAATTTCCTATCATTTTAAGATAGGTGGTTATTCATAGGTCCGGTTTCCAACTGAACTGTGAACTCTTTGAGAGGAGACTCCTCTCTTTAATTCCTAGTACTGCCTAGCACAGTGATTTCCAAATACCAATTGCAGAATAAAAGACAATTGAATTGATTAATTAATCAATAACAAAATATGGGGAATTGAATAATGAAATGAACTGATTCTCCAGTGTTTCTTTAACCAATGAACTTTTTTCCCAAACAAATTCGTAAGCAAAATCTTGAAAGAAGCGGAAGAAGAGCTGTTTGCTGGTTGAAGGGAGCCTGAGAGTCTAAGAACCTGACTGAACCGTCATCAACCCACTAGGCACCTGTCTGTAGAGAACTTGAGGAGTCAGGGTGTATGGGTCCCACCTGGAATTTGGCTTCAATTTTATCATCAAATTATTGCTCTTGGCCTTGGTCTCCTGACTTATAAAACAACAGAAATGGCAAATAAGTGACCACCGCGTTATCATTTCTCTCTTACCTTTTCCTGGGCTTTAGAATTCTTCAGAAGCTTTCTCAATGCATCACTCCCAGGAGTTTCCTTAACTAGCCAATTAAGTTGGCTTCATATCACCTTTGGGCTAACTCTATGATGCTTAAATTCTCTTTTAGGTCTAACATCTTCTAATTCTCATTTTTTAAAAATTCAGTGGCTCTGCTAATGCTGCTGCTCTGTCATCAATGACATTGTTAAGCAAATTAAGCCCTCCAAGTATGTGTCTAGAGATTCTTCAGCAAAATCAGTATATTCAGAATGGGTAACTTAAGGCTAAAAGAACAACTGAATCACGCAGTTTGAATCTGATCTTGAGCAAGATAAATGTGAGAGCAGTAACTTACAAATATGAACATAAGTAGATGACATTTACTAATTTCTTCTAATAGCCTAGGCGGAAGGGTCCTGGGCCCAAGGAGATGATAATGTGAATGGAAATTTTGACAGAGGGAGATAAAAATTTGCTAATGCTTTTTACTCTGGTGATGAAAATACCCACAGAGGATATAGAGGACATTGAATCTCTGAAGGTCCTTCTAACAGATTTTGTCTCTAAGAATAGAACTAGGACTGAGCATGGTGGCTTGTTGACAGCAGAGACTGCAGGCTGGTGGCCATGTGCATCAGCGGGCTCCTCTATAAAATAAGAGGTTGGATTGTCGAGATCTCTAAGGTTTCTTTCATCTTAAGCCTGTGGTCCTTAGATTCCTCGGAAAGATACTCATCCTTCAAGGCCAAGTTCAAAGGCTGCCTCCTCCATGAAGCATTCCTTGACTCCCAGCAGCAAAGTTATAACTCCTCCTCTGTGCTTCCTCAATGCAACTAATTATATCACTTACTTTCCTATCAACTTACAGTAGATGACTATTCACCTCCCGGAGAATATCCTGTCTGGCTCATATAGTCTTTAGGAAATGTTTAACATGAAGCTAACTTCGAATCTTGATTACTTACATAAAAATATGATTTCCATGGCCTCTTAAAAATTCAGGGGATCTGATGGACATATATACACAACCATGTGTAAAATAGATAATGGGGAGCTGCCGTATAGTACAGAAAACCCAGCTCAGTGCTCTGTGATGACTTAGAGAGGTGGGATGGAGACAGGGAGGGAGGTCCAAGGGGGAGGAGGTATATGTATACAGAAAATGGATTCACTTCATTGAACAGCAGAAGCTAACCCAATATTGTAAACCAACTATACCCAAATAAAAAATAAAATCATTGGGGGAAATTTTTTTAAAATCCAGGGGAGTTGGAAATCCCATCCTTTGAATGAGTACCTGGGACTGCTGCCTGAATGTTTGCACTTGGGGTAAAGAAGGGGCACCGCATGGGGTGCAGGTGGCTCCACCTTACTTTCTCCTTCTGAAAAGTGAGACTATATTAAAGTTATAAAATTAGAATTCAATTTTCAGTTTTGATATTTAACAATATCCTTAATTACAGCCTCCATTCCAGTGGGACACTCCACATGAGTTACGTTAGTCTGAACCCACATTCCTGCAAGGAAATCCTCTACTGATGTGGAGAAGCAGCCCTCTGCTTTCAAAGGGTGTCTCTTTTCCAGTTAAACATCCTTCTCCATGACTCCTGACTTTACCAATCCCATGCCATTCATTTATCTTACCTCTTTGTAAGTGTTCCAGGCTTTCATGGTGGCTCAGTGGTTAAGAATCTGCCTGGCAATGCAGGAGAAGTGGGTTCAATCCCTTGGTTGGGAAGATCCCCCCAGGAGAAGGAAATGGCAACCCACTCCAGCATTCTTGCTTGGGAAATCCCATGGACAGAGGAGCCTGGTAGACTACAGTCCATGAGGTCACAAAGGAGTTAGACACAGCTTAGTGATTAAAAAACACCACCACCACAGGAAAATAAATTCAGGTTTCATGTAAGGATTGTTAACTATCTAAGAATATTTCAAGTGTAATAAGCTTTAAGAATGAGAGAGTGAGTTTCCCCATCCCCAGAGGTATTCAAGGACCACCCACAAAAGGGAGACTGACGTGGTTGGAAGATGGTTTAGAAGATGCCCTTTGAGGTCTTCTCACCCTTAAAAGGCACAGCTCTGTAAGCATCTGGTGGCCAGCAGGACTTGTTCAAGGCTGAGCATGCAGGAAGACGCCTGAGAGCTAAAAGAAAATAATTGGCGCATTACTTCAAGGTTGGGTCCAAAACTGTCTGGCAACTTTCTCCAAGGCAGGAAGAAAAATTTTAGTGCTCACCAGACTTGAAAAATAATCAGCATTTATTCCAGGAAAAATAATATTTTTCATTTGCTTGGTGCCGTGTGGTTGGAAGAGGACTTTGACATACATTGTGTGTGTGTGTGTGTGTGTGTGTGTGTGTGTGTGTGTGAGTCGCTCAGTCATGCCTGACTCTTTATGACCCCATGGATGATAGCCCACAAGGCTCCTCTGTCCATGGAATTCTCCAGGCAAGAAGACATGAGTGGGTTGCCATGCCCTCCTCCAGGGGATGTCCCTGAGCCAGGGACCAAACCCAGGTCTCCTACATTGCAGGTGGATTCTTTACCATCTGAGCTACCAGGGATCCAGCTCTATCTTCCTAAGGTTACTAGAGGAGATCCACATGGGTAGGAGTAATCCAATTATACAGATGGAAATGGAGGTCCAGGAAAATGAAGTCTCTTACACTCAACAAGCAGACAGGAATCAAGACCTATCTCTATGTCTTTGCCTTTTACTCTTTACCAATTTTATCTCATGGCCGCAAAACTCAGAGTCAAAAAACTGAAGAAAATCCTCTTAGGCTCACCAGCCAGACTCCCTTCCTCAGGAGCTTCCATGGGAGAGATGCCATTGATAAGCTTCAGAGGCTGGGGCACTCGGCGCTAAAGCCCAACAGCTTTCCCAAAGGCCTCCCTTAGATCTCCTTTCCCCAACAAAAGCCTGATTCTTCTTCTGCTTTGGAGAGGATAGACAGATGGCCACCATCTTCCCTAGAACAGCTCCGCATGGACCCGAAGCCTGTTATTAAGCTGACGCTCCATCATTTTCAGCTCCAGACAAAATAATTGACTTAACCTTTTCCCCAAATGACAAACACCCTCTTGAGTATCAAACACCCTTTTCGCATAAATGGAGAATTCCAGAGTGCCCACTTAACAAAACCCTCTTCTTTGAAAGCCCCCCCCCCTTTCTAAAAGCAGTAAGGCTTTTAGCCAGCAAGCTCTTCAAGTAGCCCATTAGTATTCTGAAAGGATCAGCAAGAAATGCAATTAGACCTTTGACCTCAGGTCTGAGGGAGCACTTTGAAGAGAATGGCCAGGCCGTGAAGTCAAGGCAGGCTATTTCTCTTCCTCCTCGGCCCCAGCTGCTCCCTCAGTAAGTGTAGGGACCACTGGGCTCTCTTGGGATCCGGTTCCTGCCTCTGGCCTCATTTGACTTCACATCCTGAAGTCCATTGCTGGCCATATCTCAAGGAAATTACATTTGCTTGATGATAATTCTTGGACCACAAACACGTTCCTTCTGTCTTGTTTTTCCACAGAAGGGACTTATGAAGTGTTTAAACTATTGTGACTCAAACTGTTTTTTTTTTTTTCATCTGGCTTATGGTAGTTAAACTATATTTCCTTCAACACAATAGAGAATAAGATTACTATATGTTTTTAAATGGTTGTCGTGAGACATACACGAAGTGAAGCTTATGAAAGGCCTTCAGAAGCTGTGAGGTGCTTTGTGGATGCCCAGAAGTATTAGCACTACCGTCTTAGCCACCCTTAAGATGATCCTCTAGCCTGCAAGTCCCCATGGGGATGAGAAAGACAATGTCTCCGTTAAACCTGGCCCAAATGAGGATGCTGGTGACGGGGCAGGTGGTGTGGCCAAGCTTCTTGCGTGTCTTGCTTTTGTTCATGCACACCTGCCATCTCAGACATCTGACATCGTTGTAAATAGGCCTCTCGTAGGAATTGCCTTTGTCACTGCACCTGCCATTTCCAATTTACTTGCTGTGATCTGAGCTCACGGCTCTTGACGGCTTTGCAGATTCTGAAGGCACAAAAGAAAGCCTCTCCCTGGAGCCCATTTGTTTCCTGCTGAGATGCCCCAGTGGCTGCTACTCCACACATGGAGCATTTGGAGACCCCCAGCTTGATTTGCCATCTCACAAGGTCCTTAGCATCTGAACAAGAAGCTGCCTTTTTTCCTTTAATTTCTTGGTCTGGAACTGGACCCTCCCCTTGGTGTGACATTTAGGGAGGACCCTCTATCAATTTGTAATATACCATCTGAAATAAAAAGATAATTTTTTAGTGATAAACCAAATGAGATGTAAATAGACTTCTCTTTGTAAATATAAGAGAGAAAATCTATTGTTACCTATGGTAGACTGATTGCATTATTGAACCAAATTCTTTTTTTCAAATTCTTGTTTTCTAATATGGTAAAATACAAATACATTAAAAATTTACCATCTTAGCCATTTTAAAGTAGACAGTTCAGTGGCATTAAACACACTAGTAACATGTTACTATCACAATCATTTATCGCCAGGACTTTTTTCATCTTTTAAAACTGGACTCTATACTCATTAAACCATGACTCCCCATTCCCCTCTTCTCCTTCTCCATGGGCACCACCATTCTACTTTCTGCCTCAGTGATTTTGACAACTATAAATACCTTGTATAATTTTGTTGTTGTTACTCAGTTGCTAAGTCGTGTCTGACTAGTTGTGACCCTACGGACTATAGCATGCCAGGCTCCCCTCTCCTCCACTTTCCCCCGGAGTTTGCTCAAATTCATGTTCATTGACTTGGTGATACTATCTAACCTTCTCGTCCTCTGCTGTCCCCTTCTCCTTTTGCCTTCAATCTTTCCCAGCATCAAAATCTTTTCTGCGTATAAGTGAAATCATAGTATTTGTCTTTTTGTGATGGGCTTATTTCCCTTAGTACAATGTCTTAAGTTTCATCCATGATGTAGCATGTTGAGTCCAGTTCTTTATTCTTCCTTCATGTGACTCTGGGACCCTTGCAGCAAAGGCAGGGTATATTTCTGTATCCCAGGAAACCCAGTTAAAAGAATGTTAGAGAAGTGAAGGTGGACCTACATCTTCAGGGGCTTTGTGTGTTTAAATTTGGCCTTGAGCTTCCACCCCTAGTAGGTGAAGAACATGTCTGAGCTTGCTGGGTCCAGGATGGGTTTGAGAAGCACGTGGAGCACAGCTGCCAAAGCTTAGCATCAAACTCTGCTCCACAGAGCCAAGTCCACCTCCAGACATGTGAGAGAGCCCAGCCAAGGGCATCTAACCCCTCAATGACCCACAGATACACAAGACACAATAATACATGACTGTTACACTGGGTTTTAGGCTGGTTTGTCATATGCATGCACGCATGCTTAGTCGTTCAGTCTTCTCCGACTCTTTGGAACCCTATGGGCTGTAGCCTGCCAGGCTCCTCTGTCATGGGGACTCTCCAGGCAAGAATACTGGAGTGGGTTGCCATGCCCTCCTTCTGGGTATCTTCCCCATCCAGGGACTGAATCAGCATCTCTAATGTCTCCTGCATTGGCAGGCAGGTTCTTTACCACTAGTGCCTCCTGGAAAGCCTGATTTGTCACATGTGTGTGCGTGCTAAGTTGCTTCAGTAGTGTCTGACTCTTTGCGGCCCCATGGACAGTAGCTTGCCAGGCTCCTCTGTCCATTAGTAATTGCTAATTTCAGTATCACCAATGACAAATCTTCAGAGAATTAAAAAAATTCAGCTTTTCCTAAAATAAACTTAATGTTAAAAAGATAAATGTTAGGAAATACATAAAGTTACCCTTATTACTGAAGAATCAGTTCATTATAGAATACTTAGAAAATAAAAGAAAGAGAGAGAAAAAAACAATAAACTATTCTTTAATCCCGAGAAGATCAACAGCTGTTGACAGTTTGGTGTTTATCATCTTTTCTTTTAAAACCCCAAATGGTTTTGTTACTAAGATTAAAAACAATAGCAATAAATCATAAAGGAAAATATCAGTAAATCTGAATGAATAAAAATATTAATATGTCTGCATGTTTAAAGGGAATACTAGAAAATGAAGAACAAGAGAAGTGGGAGAAAATATTTGTAAGACATATGACAAAAGAATTTATATCTTTGGAACATGAAGAATTCATCTACACTGAAAAGAATAATGTGGGATCCTAAAAGATAGAGAGCCAAAGGGCCCAAGGAAAACACTGACAGAAAGACAGTTACAAGTAAACATAGTGTGGGAAATTATCCAATCTTATATACAGACAATGACATAGGAATTTAACTGACACAGAAATGTTACTTTCCTATGATATTAGAAAGCAAAATTTAAATTATACTTATGATGAGAAGTAGTAGCTGTTTTTGTTTTTTTTTTTAGCCTCTAAGTTGTATTTGACCCTCTGCGACCCCATGGACTATAGCCTGCCAGTCTCCTCTGCCCATGGGATTCTCCAGGCAAGAATACTGGAGTGGTTGTCATTTCCTTCTCCAGAGGATCTTCCCAATCCAGGGATCTAACCTGTGTCTCCTGCATTGGCAGGGAGATTCTTTACCACTGAGCCACCAGGGAAGCCAGTAGTAAGGTATAATAAATACACATATTATTGGTGAAGTGGTAAATATATGCAATCCTCAGGGAAGTAAATATGTCTTATAAGCCTTAAAATATGCATCCTTTTGACCCAGTAATTTCACTTACTGACCCAGTAATTTCACTTACAGGAATCTATCCTAAAAACATAATATTAAATGCAGTCAAAACTTCTTGCATAATTGGCCAACAATAAGGCAGTCTTTAAGAAAATTGTGATATTCACAATGATAGAATTGTATGCAGCTACTAAAATAGGGAGCATGAGACATTTTAATAACTTAGTGAAAATACTTATATTTACTATCAAGTGAAAAATCACCACTAAATTATACATGAAATGTAATTAAAATTGCATGCAATAAAAAAATCTGAAAAAAAAATACACCAAAACACTCACAGCAGTTTATTTTGTTTTGGATGATGGAACAATGAGCTGCTTTGTCATTTGTTTCTATTTTCCTTCAGTCCAACTGAAACATTTTCTCAGTCGATGGCAGACCTCACATTGGCCCTTTAAGCCTATTGCTCTTGATCCTGTGGTCAGGAAAACACTAGCATTCTAGTAATTCTTTGCCCCATGACACACATAGCAACTTGCAATTAAATTAGTTTCCTAAAAATGTGTTTTTGGCTGTGTGGTGCCTGTCGTAGTGAGAATTGTCTAGAAGCAGATTCTGAGATAAGAATTCTTACGAAGATGATTTGTTGAAGAAATATTCCTGGGAGGAGGGAAGGAGCTGGCTAGGGCAGGAGAGGGAAGCAGAGCCAGGACCAGCTGTGGCTGGCGATGGTTTGCAGCATGGTACTAGAAGCTCTGGAGCAGGACCTACAGCCCCACGTGTCTATGCCCAGCAGTCACGAAGTGCTGGCTCTCCTCCCCTCCCCATCCTGATCTCCAGTGTGGATGTCTGTCACCTGTTCAGCGAGGTCCTATCCCCAGAGAAGGAGGTGGCTCAGGCATGTCATTGGCACAGGAATGGGTGCACCAGGCATTTGGGGATCTGGACCACATTGAGGGCTGAAATTCCTTTGTTTCTTGGCTTCCAAACATCTCTGCCATGTCTCTGTGACCCAAAGTATGATAACAGGGATATCTGACAAGAAGCCCGGCTTGGACAAAACCGGGACTGTGTAATTCAGGAGGGTAGTGCATCACCGTCTCCCATGGAGAGACCTGACCCAAAGCTGTGGCAGAATGGCCCAGGGTCTTCAGTTCGGCCTGTGTGTGTCCTTCCTTAGGCCTGAGCTCAGGACATGAGCCTTTGAAAGGCTGGGACATAATGGTGACCACACTGGCCAAACAGAGAGAATGGGGAAGGAGTTAAAAAAAAACCTGGTGACTCAAATCGACTAATCCTGCTGGTGAGTTTTCCATACATTTGTTAATCTCTTCCAGGAGCCACTGTTGAATGATCTGTAAATACTTCC
Organism: Neotragus pygmaeus; assembly: GCA_006410875.1. Taxonomy (NCBI): domain Eukaryota; kingdom Metazoa; phylum Chordata; class Mammalia; order Artiodactyla; family Bovidae; genus Neotragus; species Neotragus pygmaeus. The sequence continues at coordinate 345,977 of SJYV01030105.1, forward strand.
CAAGGACTGAAAGGATAGGGGAGAGGAGATTTTTCCAGCTCAGTCAGTCATGAGTAAAGGTGAGGTCAAGTCGCGGATGCACACAAAGTGTCTGCAGGCAGTGCGAGGTGGGGCTGCCTGGGGGAGCAGAGAGTTCAGTCAACAGCCAGTATTGTTGATGGAATCTCCTTAAGCTTGTATTTATCCTGCAATTAGCTGGAAATGTGATGCTCTGTGGGCCAGATCATGTGAGACAAAACAGTACAAACACTGTGGAAATATGTTCAAAGGAATGTGTTTATCAAATTTTAAAAATCAAACCATTTTGAGCTTCTGCCTTAGTCCATCAATATCTGATGCTCCAATCTCTGTTCTCCAACTATGTAGCTCATTTTGTGTTGTATTAGTTGATCTCATTAGGGAAATATATCACAAAAAAGTCAGATTGTAAACTACAAGAATGATCTTATTTATCTTTTAGATTCCAAGCAATTGGCAATGTATGTTAATTGAATGAATGATGAATGAATTGAAATGAAGTGGTTTTTCTCTCATAACACCTCTGCCAGAAAACCCTTCAGTGTCTGATTGTTTTACATTGTTGCCTTGCCCTACAGATGCATCTTGCATCCCACAAGCCCACTCCTGCTGTGTTTCTCTCCTCCGTGTTCCAATGTGTTGGATTCACTTGATGTTTGAGTCTTAAATTGTAAAAGTCCGGCTATTGCTCATCCTGTCAAGGAAGCCTGTTGAAAGTACTACTCACAAGGGTTTTGCAGTTACAGGATTCTGGACCTGCAATGAATTTCTGTAACCATGGCAGCTATGCAATTACTAATGCCATTGACCACAATGACACTGTTCTTGGTCCTTTACTCTCTGACTGGCATTGTGCCGAGCACTTGATGTATATTTTCTCATTTAATTTTTCAGCCACTCTATGAGCAAAGTGTTAGCATTGTCCCTATTTTCCAGAAAAGGAACAAGACTCAGAGAGGTTTGTTGACTTGCCCAAGGTCAAAAGGTTAGTCAGAGAAAGGGGAGAAGAGGTTAGTGAAATGGTAGCACAAACCTTGGGATTCAAGTCTGGGTGACTGTAGGGCTCAGGTCTCCAACACCTGCGCTAAATTCTGTCCGAGAGTCACAAGCATTCACAGTTACTGAGAGTTGAGTATATCCAGGCAGGGTGCTCAGCACTTAGAGTGTGTATCTCATTTAACCTTCCACGGAAATACAAATGGAGGGAGGGACTGAATTGTCATGCAGAAAGCAGCCAAAGGATGCCAGAGAAATGGAGTCTAATGTCAGGTATGAGGGGACTTCCAGGCCGACAGAAGAAAATGCAACCACGTGGTGGGGAGGGAGTGGAATAGGCTGGGATGTGAGACACAAATGAATAAATGAGTGAATAGTTTGGGATGATGGTGGAGAAGTCTCCAAGAGTATTGGAGCCCACCTTCATGTGTTAACTAGGGAAAAATGGAAGCAAGTTGGATCCATTCAAAGGGTAGGGCTGCAGCATCTTCGATAAGAACATCCTACTGGGTCCAGCCCTCATGCTCTCTCCTTTCAAGGACTGGTTGGATGCCACCCACTTTCACAGTGGGCTCCTCACTTAACAGGCTATACAGGGGAGGCGTGTCAGGGTAGAGCAGATAACAGCAGTGATTTGGAGTCCAGAGATCCTAAGTTCCTTTCCTGTTCAGTCTCCTATCACCTGTGGTATGTTTAGGAACTAATTTAGCCTCTCTGATCCTGGTTTCTCAATGGAGAAAATGATGCCTACACCATAGGGTACTTGAGTTACTGAATGAGGTACCATACGGCCAGCATTCAGCCCAAAGATGCAAGAGATGGAGGTTCAATCTCTGGGTCAGGGAGATCCCCTGGAGTAGGAAATGGCAACCCACTCCAGTATTCTTGCCTGGAGATTTCCATGGAGAGAGGAGAGCCTGGTGGACTATAGTTCATGGGAGTCACACCAGGGGTCACAAAGAGTCAGACATGACTGACTGACTCAGTGCACACACACATGCACTTAGGAGTAATTCAATAAATATTATCTTCCTTCCCCATAGGCCTCTGTGATGGCTCAATTGGTGAAGAATCCGCCTGCAGTGCAGGAAATCCCGGTTCAAATCTGGGTTGGGATAGGCTACTCACTCCAGTATTCTTGGGCTTCCCTTGTGGCTCAGCTGGTAAAGAATCTGCCTGCATTGCGGGAGACCTGGGTTCAATCCCCGAGTTGGGAAGATCCCCTGGAGAAGGGAAAGGCTACCCACTCCAGTATTCTGATCTGGAGAATGCTATGGACTGTATAGGCCATGGGGTTGCAAAGAGTTGGACACGTCTGAGCGACTTTCACTTTCACTTCACTCCTTCTCCATCTGTCCCTCTATAACCCCTTCTGTCTATCCTTCCATTGCTTCATACAATTGATTCTATGTTTCCAACTAAGTTGTAAATTCCTTTAGGACAATGACTAAGTCTTTTGTTGTCTTGTTTCCTTTTTATTCATTCATTCATGCAACATATACTCTATGTGAACCACCATTTACCTAGAGTTGATATTACGGGTTTGATGACTTTTTAAAAGCAATCAATAATATACAATCAATTTCTTGTTCTTAATATATATATTTTATTGAAACATAGTTGACTTACAATGTTTCAGGTGCACAGAAATGTGATTCATTTGTACCTATACACATATATTATTTTTCAGATTATTTTCCATTAAAGGTTTACTGTATAGCACAGGGAAGTATAGTCAATATCTTGTACATGATCAATTTTTTTACAGAAGATCCTTCACAGGCAACCAAAGTGTGAGGCTATGTTAACCTCAGTTTATACAACAGAAAAATGTTACTTGGGACAGGCTTCTGAGTATGTGACATTGTCAAACATTGGATCAGCACACTGAATACTTGAAAGAAACTATTCCCAGAAGACGTCTCATTTCCCTCAGTTACTGAACACATTGCCTTAACCTCCACCCTTGACATCAATCACCCATGCCTTTTACACATTTTGGAGGCATAAATAGTTCAATCAGTGTCATACATCGACTTGTCAAGTTTTTAAATTAAATTTTTTTTTCCAATTTATAAGAGGAGTTCATGTTTTCGCTTACAAAAATATTTTAATAATACGAAAAAGAAAACTCATTTAAAACATTTCTAATCATTCCATGTAGAGGTACTGATTATTAACACTTTGATATAAATCCTTCTAGATTTTTGAAATGTGTGTGGGATTATATTACATATGCCTAAAACAGGATTATACTACATAATATTTGTTTGTCTTTCATCATTTTAATTTCCACTTTGGATTCCACCAATCTTGATTTGTTTATCAAAAGGAAGACGAAAGAAGGATTTTCACATAAATATGAAGTCAAGCACGACAGTGTTTATGTTACTTGAGTTCTTGGCTAACGCTTCTGTCAGCAAGAGTCTGTCCTTACGTAGAGAGAGGAAGGTGTGTGTGTGTTTGGGTGTGTGTGTGTGACCCCAACGCCCCCACCCCCCCCCGCCCACTGTGGGGCCCCCCGCAC
>SJYV01030105.1:349608-392221 GCA_006410875.1 Neotragus pygmaeus
ACCCCAACGCCCCCACCCCCCCCGCCCAGTGTGGGTCCCACTGCAAATACTATTTCTTTTGACATCCTAGTACATTCTGACTTTTTTCACCCTCTCGCCCCCATTGTTGTCACTTATTCCTCTCAAGGCCAAGAGAATTACAAGGACATTAACAGCGTCACCTGAAAAAGAGGTTAAGTCCTTCGAGATCCCTGTTCTCCAAGCATACTGCCTGCAGCCCTCAGCTGACACATACCACAGGTGACCAGGCCAAGGACACTCGGTTCTGTCTATAATCAGATCCCATTAAATGGCGAATTCTTCGATTCAAAGGTTTGAATAGGTTGGTACTTTAAAAAAGCTCCAGCTGGTTAAATTTAGAGCCTGAAAAAAAATTCCTGTCTAACAGTATGTTCTGGCTTGGGGCCCACCGTGTCCTTTAGATGGGGCAGCTGGATGAGTTTTCATTCTCTCTGGGCTGTTGTTCCACGTTGACTCGGAGGCAGGCCACAAGCATCTTCACTTGAGTTGGCCTGGAGAAGATGGGGCCACTTAATGAGATGAGCAGCTTCCTGTCTATCTCTGGCTGTTAAAGCAGCCTCATGATTGCTGATAGATTTTCAGAGGTGGGTTGTGCAAGAAATAGTGCTATTTTTGTAAATGGTTTGGCCTCTTCAGTCATTAGCCTGGCATTTCTCCCCACGGCCCTACCACATCCATCCACCCCTTCTTTTGTTTGTAAACTGTTAGAAAGTCCACAGAAATGTCCATGCTCCCAGCATCTCGTGTTAACACCAACAAGGAATTTCTTTTGCTTATGTTTATCAACTCTACTAATATAGACATTTCCAGACTCTTAGCAGTACCTTCCTAATTCTTCCTAGTCTCTTACTTTAGCAGAGCATGTGCCCAGTTCCAGACCCTTTAATTGCTTGATTCTATCAGAGTCTAAGTCAGCAAATGTTTCAGAAGTGCTTTCTATGGGTAAGGCCCTCTGCGAGGTACCTGGGTGAAGGAGAGTAGAAGAAACTGTCAATTCCAGGGATTCAAAAGCTGACCACACCAAGCCCTTCCAGCACCTCTCCAGGCTGAATTAGCTGCCCCTTCTACACGTACACCAAGATCACCGTCCCTTCTGATCATCCACTATGACTGGGCACTGTGGGATTTGCATATAGTAATCTTGTCTTCCAACATCCTTGAGGTGTAAACATTATCAATCTCATTTCATTGATGACTGGACTGGAGCTCAGAGAGTGAGAAATGTAACTTAGGTAGCACAGTTAATAGGTGGCAGAGCCAGATCAAACACAAGTAAACTGACCCCAAGGTTGAAGCTCTTTACCACGATATTATAGCACCTGGGACAGCCTAGAAAGGAAGTAAGATTGTTTTTCTTAGATTCTCCCTGCTCCCTCACCCCAGGGATTTACTCAGCCTCAGAGATCAGCTAGCCTTTGGGACAGTCTATGCTGTATGCTGGGGGAAGGAAGGTCTTGTCCTCTAAAAGTCTCGCCTAGCCTGGCTGCTGCGGGATTTCCCAGGCTTGAGCTGTGAAACAAACTTTATACACACACACACGCACACAGGCACACACAGGCACACATCTCTGGCTTCCAACCATGGAAGGCTGTGGATCTGCCTGACCCTTGAGGACTGTCCCTTCACAGAGATACCTGCCCCAGGCAGCTTGGCTCCTGATGGCATCTGGGCCTCTTCAGAAGGGCCCAACCACACCTTCGTTGTTCAGTAGAGGTTGGGAGGAACCTGGTTAGGCCATCCAGGCTGGAAAGTTCTGGAAGGTAGGAATTGTTGGAGGGGGAAAGGGAGAAGTGTTTAACTTTCCACATTATGTATATTTGTGTCACCTGAATTTTTAAAATTGAAATATAATTGATTTACAATATTGCATTAGTTTAGGTGTAGGAGAGTGATTCAGTTATTTTTCCAGATTATTTTCCACTATAGGCTATTACAAGACGTGGAACATGGGTCTCTGCGCTGCCCAGTAGATCCTGGTTGCTTATCTATTTTATGTATAGTAGTTTGTATCAATATTTGTTAACTCCTGACTCCTAATTTATCCCTCCCCACTTTTCCCTATGGTAATCATAAGCTTGTTTTCTATGTCTGTGAGTCTGTTTCTATTTTGTATATAGATTCATTTGTATTACTTTTTAGACTCCAACTATAAGTGGTATTATGTGATATTTGTCTTTCTCTGTCTGACTCACTTCACTCAGTAGGGTAAATTTTAAGTCGATTCATGTTGCTGCAAATGACAATGTTTCATGCTTTTTAAGGCTGAGTAATAGTCCAGTGTGTGTGTGTGTGTGTGTGTGTGTGTGTGTGTGTGTGTGTGTGTGTTTCTGTACCACATCTTCTTAAACCAGTCATCTCTTGATGGGCACTTAGGTTGTTTCCATGTTTTGGTTAGTATAAATAGAGCTGCTACCAACATTGAGTGCATGTATCTTATCAAATTAGAGTTTTCATCTTTTCAGAATATACTCCCAGGTGTGGGATAGCTGGATCATTGTTGTTCAGNCAGTCATCTCTTGATGGGCACTTAGGTTGTTTCCATGTTTTGGTTAGTATAAATAGAGCTGCTACCAACATTGAGTGCATGTATCTTATCAAATTAGAGTTTTCATCTTTTCAGAATATACTCCCAGGTGTGGGATAGCTGGATCATTGTTGTTCAGTCACTCAGTCCAACTCTTCATGATCCCATGGACAGCAGCACGGGAGGCTTCCCCATCCTTCACGATCTTTTGAACTTTGCTCAAACTCATGTCCATTGAGTCAATGATGCCATCAAACCATCTCATCTTTTGCTACCCCCTTCTTCTCCTGCCCTCAATCTTTCCCAGAGTCAGGATCTTTCTCAGTGACTCATCTCTTTGCATCAGGTGGCCAAAGTATTGCAGTTTCAGCTTCAGCATCAGTCCTTCCAATGACTATTTACGGTTGATTTCCTTTAGGATTGACTGATTTGATCTCCTTGCAGTCCAAGGGACTCTCAAGAGTCTCCTCCATCACCACAGTTCGAAAGCATCAATTCTTTGGCACTCAGCCTTCTTTAAAGTCCAACTCTTACATCCGTGTATGACTACTGAAAAAACCATAGCTTTGACTATATGGACCTTTGTTGGTAAAGGATCCAACAGCTGGATCGTATGGTAGTTCTATCTTTAGTATTTTAAGGAACTTTCATACTGTTCTCAATAGTGGCTACAACAATTTACATTCCCATTAACAGTGTAGGAGGGTCCTCTTTGCTCAATACCCTCTCTAGCATTTATTTATAGAGTTTTTTTTTTTTTTAATGATGGTCATTCTGACCCATGTGAGGTGATACCTCACTGTGGCTTTTATTTGCATTTCTCTAATAATTATTGATGTATCATTTGAATTTTAACAACAAAATATTACATTGTAGTATGTGGGGAGTGATTTAATGCATTAATTACAGACCCAGGGCCAAATGCATAGGTTCAAATCCAAGGCCCACCACTTGGGCCAGTTACTTAAACTTGCTGCAACCTCAGTTATCTGGATCTGTAAGTATGTAACAACACCTGCCTCATAAGATGGTTGTGAGGTTTAAATGCAATAAGGAATGTAAGACTTTAGGGAACTTTAGGCACAAAGAACATACTTAACCAACTTTACTATTTATTATTATTGTTGCTGTTGGTGCTGTTTGAAAACAATAACACTTAATGAAACTTGGGGATTTCAAAGCAGGGAGGCAGCCTGCTGCTTCCCCAGCCATGGGAGCCCCAGGAGGGCAGCTTGGGGTGAAGGATGCAGAGAAACTAAAACCAATGGTCCCCATTCTGCCCCCGCATCCTTTGACTTTTTCTCAGTCTCTTCTTGTTTTCCTGAAACCTCTACTGCCTGGGTAATGGGACAGTGAAAGAGACAGAGGAGGGAAGAGGGATGGGGACCCAAACTGAAAGGAGGGATGTTCATGGAAACGTGCTGTGTGGGTTGAATCTGCAAATCTAAGAGGTTTTATTTTTTATGAACTCTGTGAAAGCTCCAAAGTTGGTTTGTCACGAGGTTGCTGGGCGCGCCGTTAGAAGAAGGTTTTCCTGACGCTGCTATGATCTGGAGTGCATGCAGCCGTGTCAGGAGAACTGACCATGGAAGGTGGCCCATCACTCACCCCCATGGCTGGACCAAAAGGCCTTTTTTTCCAGTACTTCCTCTTTCATAGGGAACTACAGAGAGGAAAATCAAATAAGATTGTTGCCTTTCAAAATTTGCTCAGCAGTGATAAAAATAAACTTCAAATGTCCACATGTTTGATCAATTTGCTTTTATCCTTTAATCGAATAAGCCCTGCAATCAGAAAGAAAAACATTTCGCTAAGCATTTCATTTCTCCAGTGATTCATCTAGCCATGGTCGCAAAGCTGACATGATGGGAATGAGGTATTTAATGCTGAAATAATTTCTATGACCACATCACAAGAGGCTGGAATGGCTTTTAAGGTACATCATATTTTAATCACAAGCACACATAAAGCATCGATTGCTTGAAACTTCAGAGAAGTTTGAATTGGAATGCCAGAATCATAATACCACTATCAAGAAAAGAAAGACTGGATTTTTTTTCAGTCTTTAACTCCCCTGTGTTGTCAGTTAGTTTGATAAACTTAGAAGCATTTTAGGAAGAAAGTAACAAAAAGTACATGAATTTGAGCAAACTCCAGGAGACAATGAAGGACAGAGGAGCCTGGTGTGCTGCATGGGGTTGAAAAGTCAGACACCATTTAGTGGCTGAACAACAAAAGCAGACACAAAAAGAGATCTCAAACCAGCAGATACCCAAAGACTCTTTGGAATAGCTGACCTCACCGTCTTAGGTTGCTCACCAGGTGGAGGGAGAGTCTCCTTTGAAAGATCAGAAAGATTCCCAGCAGCCAGGACATCTGCAGCATTTCCAAGGACTGTGCTCCTAGCCAGTCTCCCACTGGTTTGTTCCAGACTCAATATCTCTGTCCTCCAAGGAGGGAGGAAAATTAAACTATTCCTGTGGTAGCTAATGCTAAGGCTCAAGTCACCCTCTCTCCAGTCTGTTGCCATTTAGGTCCAGGGAAACAGCAGGGAAAAAGCAAGGAGAAGTGGTTCAGGAAAGAAAGGAAGCAGACAAGAGTAAATGGGGGTGGGGGTTAGCGGGGGTTGGCTAGGAGGGTTTTTCAAGGAGGCAGGATAATGTAGTGGGAAAAAATGAGCTTTGGAGCCAGACAAACCTGGGTTCAAATACTAGATCTGTCATTTTTTCAGCATGATCTTGGACCAATGACTTAACCTGTCTGAGCTTTATCTTCTCAAAACAAAGGGAAATAGCTGGTGTATTCGGTTATCACGAGAATGAATGAGATTTATGTAAAGGTTTTAGGTCAGTGCCTGAAATATAATAGGTACATGATAAATATTCATTTTCATATTTCCTCTTGTCCTCCAGCTTCTTCAAAGATGAGAAAATAAAATAAAATAGAGTGTGTCGCTCAATTCAAATCTTGTCTCTCGATTCTGAAATCCCTCCATGTTGCACCATGTTCTGCACAAATAAAGCCCTAGCTTCTGGGCAGAGCATCCCAGTTCTGCATGATCCAGCCCCAGGTTGGCATCATTGCCATCTCTCCTGTCACATGCATCTGTGTACCTTCCATCCCATCCCTTCCAGACCATTGCACACTCTCATTTTGCCACATTATTTTTTTTAACTTGTGTTACTCTCAGCTTGGGATTTCTGTCTCTCCTTATTTGTTCATGGAAATCCTACAATTCTTCTCACTTATTGGGCAACTACTGTGTATCAGATGCTCTGTTGGGAGGCAGAAACTCAGAGAAAGATGACTGGCTGTGATTTGAGTGGAGTGGCTGGGATGAAGGCAGAGGAGATAGACTGTCCAGCCAAGGCTTGAATACAGGCAAGGGAACCATGAATTTTCCTAGGAAAGATGGGCATGAAGAACAGATAGAGGAAGGAGGGAGCCACTGAACTGGATTCTGAAAGTTATGTAGGAGTGTTTTGAAAAGGAAGAAGGAAGAGGGGCTGTGGTAGAAAAAGCAATGAAATAGACACCTTTCGGAGGGAGTAGGAATCCTAATGCAAAAGGCAATGGCACCCCACTCCAGTACTCTTGCCTGGCAAATCCCATGACAGAGGAGCCTGGTGGGCTGCAGTCCATGGGATCGCAAAGAGTCAGACATGACTGAGAGATTTCCCTTTCACTTTTCACTTTCATGCATTGGAGAAGGAAATGGCAACCCACTCCAGTGTTCTTGCCTAAAGGATCCCAGGGGCGGGGGAGCCTGGTGGGCTGCTGTCTATGGGGTCACACAGAGTCAGACACGACTGAAGCGACTTAGCAGCAGCAGCAGCAGGAGGAATCCTATTCAGACCCCAGAGGACACTAAAGCTGGGCGGTACAGGGCGGGTAGCAACTCCAGGGTACAGATCACACCCCCCACTCCCTGGCCAGGCATTCTGGGCAAATCCCTCACCTCTCTAACTTCAGTTTCCTTGTCTGTAAAGTATGGCATAACTAGCCAGATGTGTGGAGATAAAAGCAGGTGATCTGTGTAATATTCTCACAGAAAATCTGGCAACACAGGAAGCGCTGAGCAAACATTCGTGGTTCTTACTTCTGTTTAAGTCTAGCATAAACGTCAGCCCCTAGTCAGCTTTTCATAACCCTCTGAGTCAACTCCATCTCCTTTGTTCTCCATGCTTTCACAGTGCTTTTATCAACCTCTAGTTCATGGCCTTTCACATAACCCTGAATTTGTTTCTCTGCTTCCGTCTCTAGCAGAGAGAACCCGGTGCCTTGTTCATCTGCATCATCTCCTACAGCACCAAGCATGGTTCCCTGGACGTGGTGATTCAACACTGATTAAATGTTACCAACTCAGTGAAACTTCCCACTAAACAACTTGACGTGAATAATTTTTAAGACATATTAGAGAGAACAGAAATCCTCTAATTCAGTGTTTTTCAAATTTTGTTTACCCAATCCTTTGTAAGAAAAGGATTTTACAAGACCTAGGGTACATCTACATATATATTTATGGTTAAGGGAAACAAAAATTTCATGAAACAATGGTTATCCTTACTAACTTCAGTAAATCTAAATATGTTCCAATCTATTCTTCTTTAACAGATTATTTTCCTTTAGAAGAGTTTTAGGTTAAAAAAAAATATTTTGAGGATATCACAAAAAGCTTCCATATAGGTGACACCCAGTTTCCTTTATTTTGAATATCTTACATGATTATGGTACATTCTTCACAATAAATGAACCAATATGAATGCATTTTTACCTGAAATCCATACTGTAGCTCAGATTCCCTTACTTTTTACCTAAAGTCCTCTTTCTGTTCCAGGATCCACATTACATTTAGTCATCCTGTCTCCTTAGATACCTGTTGGGTGAGATAATTTCTCAGACTGACTTTGTTTCTGATGACCTTATCCATTTTGAGGAATTCTGGTCAAATACTTGTAGAATGTCCCTCACTTGGGACTTGTCTGGCGTTTTTCTCTTGATTAGACTGGGGTTATGGTTTGGGGAAAGAAGACCACAGAGGTAAAGTGCTATTCTCATCACACCCGTGTGTAAACTGCTCTATTTAAAGTGGATAACCAAGAAGCTCTTATTGTATAGCACTTGGAACTCTGCTCAGTGTAAAGTGGCAGCCTGGATGGGAGTGGGGTTTGGGGGAGAACGGATACATGTATGGCTGAGCCTTTTTGCTATTCACCTGAAACTATCCCAACATTCTTAATGTGCTATGCTGCTGCTGCTGCTAAGTCGCTTCAGTCGTGTCCAACTCTGTGCGACCCCACAGACGGCAGCCCATTGGGCTCCGTCATCCCTGGGATTCTCCAGGTAAGAACACTGGAGTGGGTTGCCATTTCCTTCTCCAATGCATGAAAGTGAAAAGTGAAAGTGAAGTTGCTCAGTTGTTTCTGACTCAGCGACCCCATGGACTGCAGCCTACCAGGCTCCTCCATCCATGGGAGTTTCCAGGCAAGAGTACTGGAGTGGGATGCCATTGCCTTCTCCGTAATGTGCTATAGCTCAATACAAAATTTTTAAAAGATTAAAGAAATGGGTACATACTATCAATATCAGTTATCAATGCTGATAATAACCTTGACACCTGGCTTGAGTTGGTGTTTGTCAGGCTTCTGCACTGTAAAGTTACTCTTTCTTCCTTTNGTGCTATAGCTCAATACAAAATTTTTAAAAGATTAAAGAAATGGGTACATACTATCAATATCAGTTATCAATGCTGATAATAACCTTGACACCTGGCTTGAGTTGGTGTTTGTCAGGCTTCTGCACTGTAAAGTTACTCTTTCTTCCTTTCTCTATACTGCACTCTTAGCAGAAAATCACTATGTGAAGCCTGCACCTGAGGAGAGGTGTTATGTTGCAACACTTTGAGGATGGAATATGTACATGAACTACTTGGGATTCTTCTGCATAGATGTGTCTATTCTCCTATTTACTTATTCATTCATTCATTTATTCCTATCAGTATGGACTTATGGATTCTTTGGGTTATAATTCAATACTACTGCTACTACCTTAGTTTTTTTTTGTTTGTTTGTTTTTTGTTTTTTGGCTCAAAACAACTATGGTTGAGCTGCTGTCAGCTGCCTCTAACTCACCAATATCATTCATCACATTATTAAGATGGTGATAGATTCTTAAAAGCCAGTGTGTGCTGGTGTGTGAGTCTGGGAGAGCTCTCTGTGCCCAGACCTAGGGAGCGATGACACACACCCTTCATCCTCCTGATCCTGAATTTAAGCCCCAGGCATTAGCACCTCCTGCAGGTGCACAGAGAGTGTGGTGACAACAAATCCCAACCCAGGACAACTCATGGCTAGAATGACTCACCAGACACACAAGAGAAGGAGTGTGTCTTGGTCTGGGTGAACCAAGCGTTAGTCACTCAGTTGTGTCTGCCTCTTTGGGATCCCATGAACTGTAGCCCACCAGGCTCTTCTGTCCATAGAATTTTCCAGGACTGGAACAAGTAGCCTTTCCCTTCTCTAGGGGATCTTTCTGACCCAGGGATCAAACCCAAGTATCCTGTGTTTCAGGCAAATTCTTTACTGGTTGACCACCAGGGAAATATTAAATTCTAGTTTAACGCTACCTGATGGCCACCAGGAAAAGACGAAATGGGCAGAGGGGTTTTTCGCTGGTGTGGAGAGAGGGGCAGGATGCAGGCAGGAAGGTACACAGCACCGTCTGGGCCTCCATTACTTGCCGCTTCACATCAGGAGAGCTTCCTCTTCCTGTGGCTGGCTCAGCTTTGGTGGCTCCCTACTTTGTTGTCCCTTGAATACACTTTATGAGTCAAAGGAAACCCAGGAATCACTGGGCCAATGATGACTGGGGAAAAACATACCCAACCACATTCATGTTTGTCATTTCTCCAACATTTTTGATAAATCTCCAATTTACTCAAATCTCCTTAGACACGCTGCTTTAGATGTCTGGCCTAATGTGAACCATTCAACGCAGCCCTGCATGAATTATGGGTGATTTACAGAGATCACTGTCTGTAGCGGGGCTGGGGCCTCACTCATGTGGACGTTTTGTGCAGGATTCAGATTGCACAGGGCCCATCCACCTAATGACGGCTTCCGCTGCATTTTCTTTGAGTGCAATCATTAAGTGTTCTTGGAATAAACAGAAGAAGGAATCTCTGCCTCACCGATAGAAGACAGGGAATGGGGGATAACATTTATCCGATCCCTAAGAAGCACTCATTAGCTGATTACACTTATTATTCTGAGTCATGGAGTAAAATTATAAAGCACTTACCTACTAGAGGTTCACTGGTTAGCTGGGCTTTATTAATAAGCCAGGTGTAAGTGGTTTGCTTATTACTGTATGCAACAAAATACAACATGTACACGGTTAACAGAAGGGCTCTGAAGGCTCAGAGCCTTGGTTCAGAGCCAAGCTCTAGACTGTGTGTGTCATCTACGGAAAGTTACTCAACCTCTGTGCCTCCATGATTTTCATCTGTTATATAGGGATGATAATAGGACAGTTAAGATTATATTATGTGTACAATTAATACAACCAAGGGACCACTACATGGTGAGTGCTAGATAAATGTTACTATTAGACAGTGTTCAATATTTTTAAGGATGTTTTGAGAAGAGAAAGAAGTAACAAAGTAAGCTGATGGTGGGTAGAGCATCAATCTTATAGAAAGAAAACTCAATTTCCAGTCCCCATCTTAGCACCCTGGCTACGCCACCCTGGCATGTTCTTAACCTCTTTAAGCCTTCCTAAGCTCCCCTTTCCTCACCTAGGAATTGGAGCTGATGGGGACATCCTCTCTGGATTGTGTGAAAATTAACCAAGATGGCATCTATGAAAAGATCCACAGCAGTTCCTGGGATATTTGAGGCACCCATGGACACTGAGTTGATGGTACTTGTTACATCTTTATTTTACTCATTTACCATTTTCCAAAGAGATAAGCATTCTATGGCATGTATACTGGGGGAACTGTTGAAAATAAACACCTGTCATTTAGGGTTGGCAATGGCTCCCTGGAAAACCAGCATCTGGTGTTTGACTTGTAAGAGTAGGGAGGTGGGGCTGGTGTGGACAGAGAACATTGGCAAACATCTTCCAGCACCAGAGGGACAGCTTCTTGTTCAAGGTGGTAGAAGGCATGCACATTTTCATCCTCCAGAGAACTCACTGAACAAACCCTCCAGTAAAGAAAAGGATTCTCTGGGAACAAGAGTTTTTCATCAGTTTGATGGAGGTGTGTTAGTAGATGAAGCCAAGACAGAAGTTAGTCATGGCCCAGAATATGCCACCAAGGGGTGGAAGCCTTGAGGGCACATGAACCATCTTCCAGGGGACACATCTGAGACTCCAAATTTGGAGTCAGTAAGTGCCGCAGATGGTGGGACTGGGAGCAGAGCCTGGGAGTAAGTCAAAGATCTCCACGTTGAACCGTGTGCTCCAGTGGGTCCCGCCACCTCTCTTTCCCATTCCCAGTTCATGGGGCAAAGAGAAGCCTGGATCCCACCCCAGGCAGATGTCTGGGAGGAGCTGATGGGCCTCAGGTGTGTCTTGGAAGCTCAGAAGAATGTCCTTTTCCTTCTGGTACCAGGCACTGCAGGCTGCCAGCTGACTTTCTTTCTGACCCCTATAAGTACAGCCCACCAGTCCAAGCATGCAGAGTCCTCACTGCAGAAAGAGGCTCCTGAAAGCAGCTCTGAAAGGGAAGGCACCTGCACTGTGCTTCTAGAATACTTTCATGATTGTGTGGGTAACCGCAGCCGTTACACTTGGGGAGATAAGGTGCAGGGGACATTGTCGTTGTTGTTCAGTCGTGTCTGATTCTTTGTAAACCCATGGACTGCAGCATGTCAGGCTTCCCTGTCCTTCACCATCTCCTGGAGTTTTCTCAAACTCATGTCCTTTGAGTCAGTGATACCATCCAACCATCTCATGCTCTGTCACCCCCTTCTCTTCCTGTCTTCAACCTTTCCTAGCATCAGAGTCTTTTTCAATGAGTCTGTTCTTCACATCAGGTGGCCAAAGTATCGGAGCTTCAGCATCAGTCCTTCCAATGAATATTCAGCGTTGATTTTCTTTAGGATTGACTGGTTTTATCTCCTTGCTGTCCAAGGGACTCTCAGGCATCTTCTTTAGCATGTACAACTCGAAAGCATCAGTTTTTTGACGCTCGGCCTTCATTATGGTCCTTCATTATAGTCATCCATACATGACTACTGGAAAAACCATAACTTTGACTATATGGACATTTGTTGGCAAAGTGTTGTCTCTGCTTTTTAATGCACAGTCTAGATTTGTCATAAATTTTCTTCCAAGGGTAAGTGTCTTTTAGTTTCATGGTTGCAGTCACCATTTGCAGTGATTTTGGAGCCCAATAATATAAAATCTGTCACAGCTTCCACTTTCCCCCCTCCTATTTGCCATGAAATGATGGGACTATGCAAATAGAAAGTGAAAATGAAAGTCACTCAGTCACGTCTGACTCTTTGTGACCCCATGCACTATACAGTCCATGGAATTTTCCAGGCCAGAATACTGAAGTGGGTAACCATTCCTTTCTCCCGGGGATCTTCCAAACCCAGGGATCCAATCCATGTCTCCTGCATTGCAGGTGGGTTCTTTATCAGTTGTACCACCAGGGAAGCCCAAGAATACTGCAGTAGGTAGCCTATCCCTTCTCCAGGGGATCTTCCCACCCAGGAATCAAATCTGCATTGCAAGTCTCCTGCATTGCAGGCGAATTCTTTACTAGCCAAACTATCAGGGAAGTTGTATGTTATTAAACTACATAAATGAGGGGAAGTTGGAAAATCTTTCTACATTGTGTAACACAAAATTTGGACTTTTAATATCTTGACAGAAGCCCAACCTCAAATTTCATCCTAAGGCATGCCTGATAAGTGAGCTGCTCTCCTTTATATCAGAGCAAAACAGTGTCCCTAAATCTATGAACAAAACAACTTTTTCTATTCTACTGTAATCATTTGTCAAATGTGTCCACTGAAAATTAGGTCCCCCTTGCCCTCTGTGTCAGTTATCTATCTATCTCCTTAATAATATTGTATAGCAATTTTCTCCAGAACTCGGTGGTTTTGCCACTGTTCACAAGCGTGTGCAGCCCTTGTGGTTGTGTGCATCCTTGTGGGTGGTTCTTCTGGTCTTGCCTGGGGTCACCCATGCATTTGTGGATCAGTTCTGCCGATCTTGGCAGGCCTTCTCATGTGTTGACTGGCTCTAGGCTGGTCTAGGACGGCCTCTGCTTGGGATGAATGGCCTCTCCTCCATGGACCTCTCATCAGTTTCCTCTGCTAGGCTAGCCCAGTCTTGTTCACATGCCACTGATTCAAGAGAGAGCAAAAGTGTTTAAGGGCTCTTGAGATGTAGGCTTGGAACTGGAACACTGTTACTCTCACTTGCTTTGTTGTCCAAAGCAAGTTCCCAGGCCAGCAGAGTCCGGATGGGAGAAGCTGCAAAGCCATTGCAAACAAGTGAAAGTATTAATCACTCAGTTGTGTCTCTTTGTGACCCCATGGACTCTAACCCTCCAGACTCCTCTATCTATGAAATTCTCAGGCAAGGATACTGGAGTGGGTAGCCATTCCCTTCTCCAGGGTATCTTCCTGACCCAGGGATTGAACCTGGGTCTCCTGCATTGCAGGCAGATTCTTTACTGTCTGAGTCACCAGGGATCTGTGTTTGCAAACAAGGGGCCCGGCTAGAGGAAGAATGGTGGATCATGGTCATTNCTCCAGGGTATCTTCCTGACCCAGGGATTGAACCTGGGTCTCCTGCATTGCAGGCAGATTCTTTACTGTCTGAGTCACCAGGGATCTGTGTTTGCAAACAAGGGGCCCGGCTAGAGGAAGAATGGTGGATCATGGTCATTTTTGCAATCAATCTGCCACACCCTCCATTCCACTTGTCCAAATTTACTACTTCCTTCTTAGAGTGAGTATCTCTCTTGGGGCAAATGGGAGACTCAAGATTGACCCAGTCTCATTAGGCATCTGCCTCCCTCTTCCCATGAGGCCGTAAGTGTATAATGTCCCAAGGCTCTCTAAGTCTAGAGCTAATTCATTATCTTTAGAATGAAACAAAGAAACAAGCTTCTATATTCACAAAAGGGAAGTTTTCTCTTCCTATGGATCTACCATGTATTGAAGGGGAAAACAGCGATTAGAGAGCATCAAGTAAATATTCTCTGGTGGTGTGGTCATCGATCTCATGGACGTAGAGAAAGAACGAGGGGAGGGAAGGTCAGTTTCATGAATTTCACCCACATCCCAGCCCCACAAGATATTCCTCATCTGCTCCCTTCATCACTGTCTTTATCACACTGCCCACGGGTCTGCTTGTCAGTCTCCCTGGTCTGCTTTGAAGGCACTGAATATTTCTTACTCATTGCTGTAACTGAGGATCTAGAAAAGTGTCTTACTCAAAGAAGATATTCAGGTAACTGCGTAAATGAGTGAATGACAGCTGAGTCTGAAGAAGAATGACCAGGCACTGGCCAGGGGATAGAGGGAACAACATTCCAGGTGGCAGAAACAGTCTGTACAAAGACACAGTTGTGAAAGCACATGTGCTGTTGAGGTGTTTGTAGCAGAAGGCGACAAGGAGAACATTAGGATTTGAGGCTTGAAAGATGGACCATTTTAAGGAATTTGAAGTTTATTTTTAAAAAATGATGAATTAACCAAGATTAATTGTAATTAATCTGTATAATAATTAAGGTAATTTAATATGTAAAGAGAGGAGTGTACAAAATAAAACTTTCATTTAAAAAAAAGCTTTCACATTACCAACTCAGTAAATTCATTTCTCCGAGCCTCAATCTTCCCATATTTAAAATAAGAATAATAATAGTTGATGCAAGAACATTGGCCAAGTTCTAGCCTAAGTACCTATTCTTCATTCATATGCCCAATAACCCTTTGGCATAGGAATTATGATCATACAACCATTTCTCATATTATAGATGAGGAACTGATGCTCAGAGAAGGTAAGGAACTTACCCAAGGCCACACAGCAATGAAATGGGAGAACTGCAATTTGAACCCAGTCTGGCTCCAGGGCCTGTGTTCTTAACTCTTATGTTATTTTGTCATTTATCATCCAGTGGTGTCTGCTTCATAGGACTATTGTAAAAATCTAGGCAAAGGACCTTAAAACAGGATCCAGCATGCAGTGAAAGCTTAATATGTTTGTGGTTATTATCACTTATCATTGTGTTGTTAGATAGAAAATGGTGATATTAGTTAATATAGTTATTTATATAAATCACATTTTATTCATATTTATATAAGCACTAATGTTTATCTATACATATTATATAATTTATACATATAATTAATTTGCAGAATTGTTATAAAATATATCTGAGCAATCATGTCAGATATCTAACACAATGCCTGGAACTTTAGCATAATCCCACTGTTTCTTCTTTTCCATGTCAGGTGGTTTTTTTGAAGTTATTAAGCACTGTGTTAGATTAGATGACCAACAGCTTTTTCAAGGTGATCTAGGTTTTTTCTAACATGAATCTCAAAACTCTTCCAACCTCAACCCATCCCTCAGACCCAAAGTCACTTCTACATTTTTAGGCATTTGTTCTATAGCATCACTCTACTTCTTTGTACTAAAATCTGTTAGTGTGCTGGGGCTGCTATAACAGAATACCGCATGGATGGCATAAACAATAGAAATATGTTTTCTTACAGTTCTGGAATCTGGAAGCCAAAAATCAATGGGTCAACTGAGTTTACTTCCTCTGAGGATCTCTCTGTGGCTTGCAGATGGCCATCTTCTGCCTGTGTCCTCAAGTGGTCATCCCTCTGTGCATGTCTGTGTCCTAATTTCTTTCTTACAAGGCCACTAGTTACACTAGTTTAGGTCCACCCATATGACCTCATTTTAATTACCTCTTTAAAGGTCCTATCTCCAAATATAGTCACATTCTCAAGTACTAGGGGTTAAGACTTCGACATACGGATTTTGTACCTGTGTGCTCAGTTGCTCAGCCATGTCTGATGATTCCCAATCCCATGAATTATAGCCCACCAGACTCCTCTTACCATGGGCTTCTCTAGGCAAGAATACTACAGTGGGTTGCCATATCCTCCTCCAGGGGATCTTTCTGATCCAGGGACCGAATGCATGCCTCTTGCATCTCCTGCATTGGCAGGTGGGTTCTTTACCACTGGTGCCACCTGGGAAGCCCTGTGGGGCATGCAATTAGTCCATAGCAACCTCTTATCCAAATTATCTAGGAGAGAGATGCCAAGAGTCTAAAGCAAAAGAGCGGAAGAGGGAAATGTGTTGTAGATGAATAACCTTTCTCTGTCAGATCCTCCTAGCAGTCCCCGAATCTGTCTTCACAAGGTGCCTTGATAACTGTTCCATTTAGGGATGAGGAAAGAGCTGAGTAGGACCAGTTCCTTGGCCTCATGTTAAGAAATGAGTGGCCCCAGGATTTTCTGAGCATTATTCATTTTTCACATGGTCATGCTACCATCGTGACATGAAGACAGAAGCTAAGAGAAACATTACGAATTTGGAACTAAAGGAAACATGAAAACAGAAAGAATAAAAGGAAAAAAGTAACCCATTTCACTCCAGAACTCAAAATCAAAGAACTTCCAGCCTGAGCGTGGCCCTCTGTGTCCCAGAGAAGAAAGATCCCAGACCCTGTGAAGGGCAAAGGAGGGCAGAGAGTATTCCAGAGAAATGTGCACATCTGGTGCAGACTGATGGAGAATCTTCTGCCAAAGTCACTTTTCATCAGAAAACAGAGCATGGTCTCAACAGAATTGCCTGTTTCTCAGGAGGAAGGGGCTTTGCAACTTGGGGACTTCAGGTTGTAAATGGCCAGGATGGGGTGGTACTTCTGGATGTGGGGGTCCTGATGGAAATCAGGGTCAAGGCTGAGCAATAGCCTCTCAAGCAGCCATCTCCTGGTGCCAGTCCAGGGCTGGCCACTTCCAATAGAGGGCACAGGGAAACATCCCACCAGCATGAATGTTACCCAAGACAGTGGAAGCTGACCACTAGAGTCTAAGGAGAGGATAGGGTGGCATTTTCTATGTGAGCATCAGCTTGGATACCACTCACTTCCAGGGAAATCTTCAGCTACTTTCAAAACATCTCTGATGGAGCTGGAAGTGCACTGGGATGGGAGTCAGAAGACCTGGGTTCTTGAATCTGCCTTCTAACATCACCTAAGTGATTTTGGACACATTTCTTGATTTTTCTGAGCCTCAGTGTCCTCATTTAGGGTATGAGAACATTATATGCGTGGCCTCGCCCCACACTGGATTATGGAATTAGATCATGATAGATATAAACGCATTATGTTCATTTCTAAAATGATGAGCAAGAAACAAGTTGGGCCTTTAAAATCAGACAGATCTTTGTTCAGATACTGTTTTAGACACTGACAACCTGGTTGATTCTGAATCAGATCTTAGACTGTTTCCTATTTACATATTCTTTCATTCATAACTATGTTACAGAGCCCAACTATAGATGAGGTTCTAAATGATAAAGCAGACCCAAGGCCCTTACCTTCACAGAGCTATCTTATCTGTAAAAAGGAAAAATCGAAGTGTCAGTCTTACAAGGGTGCTGGAAGAATTCAGTAAGATCAAGCATCTGTAATGCTCAGCCTAGTAGTGGCTTTCAAGGGATGATCAATAAATCTCTTTCTCTGAGAAAAGCATTATCATCATTAATATGAGAAACTTCTTTTGAGCAACGCTTTTTAAGAAAAAAAATTGAAAATGATTACGGGAAAGGCCAGTTACTTTCACAAATTAAAAATGAGTTTGAGCGTAAGCACAGTCTGCTGTGGCAGCCTACTTCGTTTGATGGATGGAGGATCAATGATTTGGAGATTTCTTTTCAATGAAGTCTAAATTAATCCGAGTAACCAGCCTGAGTCCACTCAACAGAATGTAATTCCATTTGCAGATGGAGATGCTATCTGTTTGGGGATGCTATCTGATGGGCATCTGGAAGTCTATATGTGAGCATCAAAGCCAAGGACCTATTCCACTTTCTGTTTTGCTCTCCTTTGTTTTATTCCTCTCTTAACATGCACCTCCAGGCATATATGCACATGCATACACATGTACACATATGTGTGTGAACATGAATATACACACACACAGGCACAAATATACACATGTGCACACACAGTTCCTGGAAGCTAGTATGCCCTCATCATAACATGCCATTTTGAGAAATAGTTCACATTTTTGCTACTCTAGTAAATGTTTACTGAATGAAGAAATGATGGAAGAAGGAGTTAGCTTTCATGGGCCAAACATCAGTGCTGAAACATGCTTTCGGAAATAAAAGGGTACCCCAGTCAAATAAATTTAGGGAACACTGAAGCCTATAATCAATCCCTGTAGGAAATTCATAACTCACAAGAGCATGTTAAGGTTCTGAGAAGTTTTCTAGTAAACAAATCAGTTTTGGGCCTTCCTGATGATACGCTGTATAAGAATCCACTGTATAAGAATTCGCCAATGCAGAGGACTTGGGTTTGCTCCCTGCTCCAGGAAGATTCCACATGCCACAGAGCAACTAAGCCGGTGTACCACAACCCACGATCCTGTCCTCTAGAGCTTGCAAGCCACAGCAGAAGCCCGTGTGCGCCACAACAAAAGAAACCATCTCACTGAGAAGCCCAAGCCTGCCACGACTAGACAGTAGCCCCTACTCTCCACAACTAGAGAAAACCCACATGTCTCAATGAAGACCCAGCTCAACCAAAACTAATAAAAATAAATAATTTTTTTTAAGTTTTTCTCCTGGTGATTTATCATTTAAGCCTCACAGTGCCCCATCTATCTTTCTTGAAATGTAATTGACTTATGCATGGTGTAAGTTTAAGGTGTACACCGTATTGAGAAACCAGTTTAACTTTGTTAATCCAGAGATGTCCCAATCCACTTGACCAAGGATAGCTCCATTCTGTATGTGCTTGTTTGCTTGTGCTACAACGCCCATTAACTCCACAAAACCTATTGTTCTGAGAAAAACAGTTCAGGGGAAACTGTCCCAGCTAGTTAAGGTAATAGCACGGCCACACCCCCTGGACTCCAGCTGGGACCTGGCACTATGCGGTGTTACTGTATTGGACGAGAAGGCTCACTCTGCTGATCTCTGCAGATAATCAAGGTCAGTTCCAGTCAGGCCAACATTAAACACTGGGTTGTATAATAAGGATAAGGGCTTCCCAGGTGGCACCAGTGGTACAGAACTCGCCTGCCAATGCAGGAGATGAAAGAGACACAGGTTTGAATCCTAGGTCATGAAGATCTCATGGAGGAAGGCATGGCAACCCACTCCAGTATTCTTGCCTGGAAAATCCCACGGAATGAGGAGCCTGGAAGGCTACAGTCCATAGGGTCACAAAAGTTGGACATGACTGAAGTGATAGCACACACACATGATAAGGGCAAAGGAGATCTCAGTAAACTCAAGGCCAATGATCCAGTGGGATTCAGAAAATACTGGAATCAAGGACTGGTAGATAGCAGGATGCTGTTTCCCACCCCTTCTCTTCTCCTTACATCAGCTTCATTCCTCCTCCTGGACATCCTTTCCTTTGCTAACAGGTCCCCGAGCCGGTCGAAGTTGTCCATGGCAAAGTCAACATCTACACCTACACATTAGCACCAAAGGCAGGTTATCCCAGCCCAGACATTTGTAGTCATGGGGCAGTGTCACATCTGATAAGTAGCTGCTGGACCCCTTTCCCCTTATGGAGGAAGATGGCTAGAGATTTCTTGGCAGCCACTGCACAAGGGTCTATCATACTTTCATATCCTTTTTCCACTGTGGTTCTAAGCCCATGGCTGTGCCTTAGAATCACCTTGAAGCTTTTTTAAAATATTTGTCCTGGGCTCCCAGCAAAGCTGCCAATTCAGTAGATCCAGAGAGGGACACAGAAGTCTATATGTTATAAAAGTTCCTCTGATTTTGTCAACATATTGCTCTAGGATCATCCATCTACTGTTGTAATCTGGATTTTTCACATCCTCCAGAGCTCTCGACATATGGTTCTCATTATNCCAGAGAGGGACACAGAAGTCTATATGTTATAAAAGTTCCTCTGATTTTGTCAACATATTGCTCTAGGATCATCCATCTACTGTTGTAATCTGGATTTTTCACATCCTCCAGAGCTCTCGACATATGGTTCTCATTATTCACTCACCTGGGTGATCCTCTGGCAATTTTTTAACCTGTCAAAATAGATTTCATCTCTCAAGGCCCATCCACTTCCCAGGTGGCGCTAATGGCAAAGAACCCACCTGCCAATGCAGGAGACATAAGAGACTCAGGTTCGATCCCTGGGTTGGGAAGATCCTATAGAGGAGGGCATGGCAACCCACTCTAGCATTCTTGCCTGGAGAATCCCATGGACAGAGGATCCTGGAAGGCTACAGTCCATAAGGTCACAAAGAATTGGACACAACTGAAGTGACTTAGCACACGTGCACTCAAGGCCCAGTTTAAATGCCACCCCTCTAGGAAGTTTCCCTGATTCTGCCCACCCACTGAAATCAGTGAATTATCCTTTTGTTCCTTTATTGCATTTGCCTGTAATTCATTAGAGATTAATATTTCTATCCCACTAGATTACAAGCCACAGAAGGCAAAAGACCAGTTACTTTAAATAATTTTTTTTGATTATAAATAATATAAATTCATATAAATTTTAGGGCTTCCCTGGTGGCTCAGACAATAAGGAGTCTGCCTGCAATGCAGAAGACCTGCAATCCCTGGGTCAGGAAGATCCCCTGGTAAAAGGAATGGCAACCCACTCCAATATTCTTGCCTGAAGAATTCCATGGACAGAGAAACCTGGTGGGCTATGGTCCATGGAGGTCTCAAAGAGTCGGACACAACTGAGAGACTTTCACTTTCACATGTAAATTTTGGAAAATTTGGATAACTCAAAAAAGAAGATGAAAATTTCTAATTCCCCCAAACAGAAATAGCCACAGTTTAAGTTTGGGGATGTTCCCTTTTTTCAGTGTGTCATGTATTTTTTTTTTTTTCATATTTGGAATCATATATAATTATCTACCTTGCTTTTCTTCAGTTGACTTTAGATTCTTTCCTATGCTATTGTTTCTCCAAAAGTGTTCTTTTAAATGCCCATGTAACATCCACAGCAAAACATGCCCCACTTTATTGACTCATTTCCCAATTGTTGGACGTTCACACTAGCTTCCAGTTTTATTCTTTCTCTTAATGATAATAAAGTGTGCTGGGCATTTCTTTTTTGTCTCCGCAGAGCCACTGGCCAGGCTGGGCCCACATGGACTTTGTCAAAGGGCTGTATTGCCATTGACTTTGCTTGGACTCAGACTGGGAGGTGTGGGCTGGAGACCGGAAGTGGGGAAAAGGATAAGGGTGGGCTGTGTATTCCTCTGGGATGGCCACCCGGGGCCCTCTGCAAGAAGCCTCCCTCTCCAGGTTCTCCCCACAGTCCTGCACCACTCCTCATGCTGTGATCACACCCTGCCCACACTTTGTAAGTAGTTGTGTTTGTTTGTTTCACTATGCTCTTTGATTAAACTGGCCTCAAACAACTCTGAGCGTGCTGCTTCCTGACAAGATCCTGAAAGATACACATGGCAGTTGACATGTTGTATTTCAATATTTCACTGTGCTCAATTTCCCTCCTAGAGGTTCTAGATAAATTCTTAAAAGTGCATCAGTAGATAGAAACAGGTTTATGGCACTTCATTTAGACTGTCACATTGCTTGTCAGAGAAGAGCTGACTCATTGGAAAAGACCCTAGAGCTGGGAAAGATTGAAGGCAGGAGGAGAGGGGGGCAAGAGAGGATGAGATGGTTGGCCTATATCACCAACTCTATGGACATGAGTTTGAACAAACTCTGGGAGATAGTGAAGGAAGGGAAGCCTGGTGTGCTGCAGTCTGTGGGGTCACAAAGAGTCGGACACAATTTCGTGACTGAACAAAAAGTCAATTGTCAAATTATGCTCTTCTAGTGGTGCTTGAGAACATTAAAAAATACCATTTTAAATCCTCAAAATGTTGGTAAGCAAAAAGCAGTTCATGTTTTAATTTGCATTTCACTGATTCCTAGGGAGAATGAGTTTTTTTCACATTTTAATTGTTTTATGAATGACCATGTTATATTTCACCCTCTGTCCCTCATATTTACCTACCTACCTAGAACAATCATCGTAAGAACTGCAATTAGTATAGCCATTATTACGAACCTCGGCAATCAAATGAAGAGTTAAACTATTAAATGAGACAGAGACTAAAGACATGCTACAAAATGGAAAAATTAATAGCATCTGTTAAATGAGGATGCTTAGGGACCACATACATTTTCAGTCAGTGCAGAAATAATTGTTTTATAAAAATAGTACCTGGAGTTATTGAATTCTGAAGTCCAACTCCACCTCCTCAAGTTTTACATGTACTAGAAATCCAGTCTTTCTCTCCAAAATTGTTTTTCTCTAATAAGACATGGGTTCCAGAATGATGTGACCTTATTGATGCTATAACATCCCTAGCTTTTGGCTCCAAAATTAAACAGAAATGGAAATGCTGAAATTCCACTGAGCAGACAAACTGTTCTTGGATAGCCCCAGTTTACTGAGGGTTTGGAAGTTTGCATAAACATCCAATAAATTTTGAACCTTTTTGCTGCTTAGAGCAATGTGTTTGAGATTCATCTATCGGACAGAAGAGATATTTAGAAAACAACCACATAAAAGTGACTTCCAACTTTTCTTTACAAGTTCTATTTTAGAATGAAGTGAAGAATTCCTAGGGCAAAATATGGCCAGTTTGCAGGAAGCAAGTGTCTCTTGAGATAAGTCAGCTTGCCAGGCCAGCCGGGTGTCACTGTCATTTTAAGTTCTTCCCTTCTACATATAGCATTTCCCCACCCCAATTTTCAATCTTTGTGTTTTCCATTCTTAGAACATCAAGTTCATTTTCCATATTTCTCAGTTCCCTTCTTTTTCCATGTGAAGGGGCAGGAGCAAGAATGAACTCAGTTTTCTCTAAGGTTTGATTTGGCAGGGGGAAAAAGTGGTAGTTTTGCAGAAGAACCAAATGCTATTTCTGAGCTCTGTGGCTTTGCACAGATTTTTCTCTCTGTTAGAGGTTGTGTTTTCTGTATTATAGTCTTAGATTTCTGCTTGTTGCTGTGGACAGCCAAGCCTCAGTTTAATTTCATATGACTTTGGCTGGTAATGATGAGTCTGGAAGATGAAACAGCACTCAGAAACAATTTTCCCTTCCAACTCTGCTAAAATTGCCCCTTGCTCATTTTCAGAAAGAGCTGACATTTTTTAAAGTCAAATGAAAGGAGTATGAAGAAAGGGAATGACCGAATGCTCCCGTCCCAACTGATCCCAGCATCCTTCCGTGGATGTGACCATCCAGATGTTAGCTTCTCCAGGTAGGCAACTCTATCCACCCCAATGCAGACCCATCTGACTGCGAGACTGTGATGTATATGAGGTCAGGCTGTGTATCTCCAAGTCACACAGGTAAATGAAACAATCTCTATCTCCAGGCTCTGGGTGTTCTAAGCCCAGCTCTCCCTCCCTATCAGGTCTGCAGATCATTCAGGCTCTGCGTTTCCAGAGGAAGGAGAAGAGACCATTTGTCCAAGGAATCATCTGTAATACATGTTAAGTGGCCTGGGGAGAGTCCTCTCCTTTATTGGCTGAAACATGAAACAGAAAACATGTGCAGCTAAGCACAGGGCCCCCGCAGGCTCTCACTTCTTCTCAGGAAATGGAGTGATGAAGGATGAAGCAAACACGTGAATTCAGGCAGCCCACATGCCTGGGTGTTTCACAATGCAAAAAGCATCTGTTGGGTGGAAATCCCGGGCATTGGGTTTGGAATTTATAGAGACAGATTGACTCCTAGTCTCTAGCAGGGATTCCATTCCTGCTGCTATGGGGATAGATTTTTCCATTAAGCAAGAAGGAAGCATTCCTCATTGAGTTATATATTTTTTAATGTATTTGATGTACATTTATCAAATGTCAGAGTCTATTGGGCTTCCCAGGTGACACTGTAGAAAAGAACCTGCCTGCTCATGCAGGAGATATAAGAGATGTGAGTTCCATACCTGGGTTGGGAAGATCCCCTGGAGGAGGGCATGGCAACCCACTCCAGTATTCTTACCTGGAGAATCCCATGAACAGAGCAGCCTACCATGTGGTCCATGGAGTTGCAAAGAGTCAGACACAACTGAAGTGACTTGGCATGCAATGTCTATGTTAGGAGCTGAGGACCAAGAGATGAATAAGGCATGGGCCCTCCTTTCAAGAACCACACTCTCGAATGAGAAGAGAAGAATGAATAAATAAAGAAGGATTCAGGAGGAAACCGGAAGGTACAGTCATCCGTAAACCAAGAGTACTGGATATTGGCTGGTTTGGGCCATTGTAGATTCATTTTTCCTTCCTCCTAATAACATTAGGAATAATTTTATGTTGGCTATGCATCTCACTCACATCCAACTGGCTGGACCCAGATTGGCTGAAGCCAACCATCCCTTCTCATGTCTCTCTGGCTAGAATCATTGGTTCATGGCACGGAATCCAGTCCAAGTTTGTGTGTTTCAGGAGGCTGTTGCTGGAAGCTTTGGGAGGAGAAACTCAATTGTTCTTTCAAGGGAACTTCCGAGAGAAGCTCCTCTTCTTACTGGATGGCTGTGGTCTCCAGGAACTCTTTGGTTCAGGGGGGTGACTAGCCTTAGAGTGGAGAGGAGACCACAGAGGGTGTCTGTACTTAGTCACTTAGTCATGTCCAACAGTTTGCCACCCCATGGACTGCAGCCCGCCAGGCTCCTCTGCCCATGGGGATTCTCCAGGCAAGGATACTGGAGTGGGTTGCCAGGGAGTAGAAATGAAAGATATCGAGCTTTGGTGCCAGTGCTGAGCCATTGATGTAGGCATTTTCTAAACCTTATTGTGCCACCTATGACTTCAGTTGGAGGGACTGATAAACTCCCTTTATTATTTAAACCACCATAGGTGGGGGTTTCTAATACTTGCACCCCAAGATAGAGAGTGTTTCCAAAAAGGAGAGAGGAATTTATATTTATAACAACAGCTAACAGTGCTGAGCACTCACCATGTGCCAAGTATTCTACTCAACACCTTGTATGATTTTCTTGAATCTTCACAATGATCCTAAGAGGGAGACTACTTTTACTCCCATTTTACAGATTAGAGAGTCGAGGCTTAGAAAGGTTAAATAACTTTTTGTCCAAGGGCACATAGAGCAAGTGTTGAATACTGTGAATATTGTTTTGAGGTTCAATCCAAGGGGGACTAAAACATGTTCATTAGATTGAGCAACATGTGATTAACAGACAGAATCAGACCATCGCTCCCACTCTCAACCAAAAACTGAACTTGCCATCTGACACTATCTGTTTCACATTCTTTCCCAAGTTGGTGCAGCAAGGGGACCAATAGCTTCAATTCTGCAATAGCAAAAAGGGTCCTGGCCTGAGGGATGGGAAAGGCCAGAGAAGGGGGCCCAGGAGTGAGGGCCCAGGAAACCCCCTTGGAACCAGGACCACCCTCTGCTAGCTGTGGTCTGTCACAGGAGGTGGTGGACCCATACCTTAACCTCAGGGGCCAGAAATGAGTGTTGCTGGGCACAAACGCGGGGCAAAGGCAATTGTGAGAGAGCATGACCCCACTGAGCACATAGATTCAGCTTCTTCATTTCCAACTTAGAAGAAACTTACAAACCATCTTGATGTCACAGACGAATTGGCTACTACTGCCTTCAAAGTTTAGGCTTCCCTGGTAGCACAGTGGTAAAGAATCCGCCTGCCAGTGGAAGAGACACAGGAAATTTGGGTTTGATCTCTGAGTTGGGAAGATCCCCTGGAGGAGGAAATGGAAACCCACTCCAGTGTTCTTGCTTGGGGAATCCCATGGACAGAGGAGCCTGATGGCTAGAGTCCAGGAGGTCTCAGAGTCGGGCGCAACTGACCGACTGAGCATGCGTGCACGCCCTTCAAAGCTTGCCACCAGGTTCCTCAGCAGAAATCAGTCATCATATCTCACACGGGGAGTGGTCCTCCCCAGGTGACAACATTGTGTTGAGCAGAATGTTGCCAACCAAACCAAGAACCTTGGAAAGAGACCCTGGCCAAGAACACGTGACAGTGCCCCCCTGTGATGGAGACTGGGACAGAGAAGTGAGGGAGCAGACCAGTGTTTCCTTGTCTGAGCAAGTCACCTACTTTGGCAGCGACAGCCTGCCGGGAACATAGTTACAAAACCCGAGAGTCACCTGGATTTGGGCATGCATGGGTCTGCCAAAGGTCTGCTATGGAAACCCGAAGGGAATGCACAGGCACTGAATATCTAGCTCCTGAAATGCCAGATCCTAAAGAATCTTGCTTCTTCCTGCTGCCAGTGGCTTCTTCATGTTTCTCTGAATCTATTTCTATAAGCATAAATTATGACTTTCAAAAAACAAGTGTCCTAGCCTAGGGATTAGCACAGTGTTTTTCTGCCTCCTCTGGACCCACTTGGAAATATGTAAGATACTGCAATTGGCCTTCCCTTGAGACATCTTGAGTTTGGATCCCTGGCCCTACAGCCAAAGCAGTGTGTGTGACCTTGGGGAAATTCACTGTGACCAGTGCCTTAGTCTCTGTGTGGAAGAGAGAGGAGGGCAGGGCTGAAAGTGATAACTCTCCTGAAGAATGCTGGGGAACTCCCTAACGCTTTACATAGCTCTGAGATACACTGTGTGAGCAGGGGTCAGTCAGACTCCACCAAAGATCAAATGGACATTTGCCCAATGTCCTGGGGATGGAAGGGGTGGGGAACAGAGTGATGGTTGAAACTTTATGCACTTTTCGCCAAGATGGGTGGGAGCCTGATGTGTCTCTGGCCCCCAGCAAAGGAAGCTCATCCAGTGCATTCATATCATGGAGATTTGACTGTCCTGTTCAGCAGAGGCCACAAGACCCGGGTGTGATGTTAAGAACCAACCCTCAAATCCCTCGAGCCTCCTCCAGTTCTATAGTACTGGGAAAACAACTTGCATTTGCTGGCCATGGGATGGCCTTCCACCCAAGGAGGAGGACAGGCCCTGCTGTTTCCAGCTTCATCCGTGTGGGTGTGGGTGTGACACATGCTCCACAGCTCAGGCTCCATGGATTCTGCTGTCCCCTGACTCTGAGTCAGAAGGGACTTCCAAGGTCATCCACTGATGCCTACTTGCTTTCCATCATCCTCAACAAATTGCCATGAGTCTTCTGTTTTAACACCTCCAGTAACAGGAAACTCATTCCCTAACTTGGCAACCTTACTGCTTATCTTGGGTTTTTTCCCCCATATTTCATGGAAATTCCTTCCTAGTAATGAACAGAAACATATCCCCTTGTAGCTCTTTTCTTTCTTGTCTTAATGTAGAATGACTATATTATTTATTGCCCAAAGAGGCACTACCAATGATTACACCAGGATAATAGGAATAAATTGAAACTCTGCTGACAAAATGAGACTTCAGACTGCCCCAATTTTAGGATTACTCTGGCACTAACTAGAACAATTCTATTTACTCTTCCTTGAGAGTCACTGATTTTTTCTAATGACACTTGAATTGTTCCTGAGTCTTCTTTCCTCTAGAATAAATAAGGGAAGCTTACTTCTTTTGTGAAAAGGTAATTGGACTGAGAACAAGAATTAGCTATATTTTAGGGGGCTGTATCGGGAGGGGCCAGTTGCCTTCCAAGATCCAAGGTTATGGCCTGATATCCCAGAAAAGAAAGCATTTTGTAACATTTTGAAATGTGAAACGTTTGTCAGAAGGACATGAGATCAGCCCCATGAATTGTGAAACATAAACTGTGGTTTTCTTCCTTCTGCAGAAGTATTAGAAATTGAAGATTTTTTGTGAGGTGGTATATTGTGTAGTATGGAATACACAAATTTGTGGTCAAGGGCTAGTTCAATATTACTAGTTATGTGACTCAACTTTTCAATGCCTCAGTTTCCACCTCTAAAAATGAGAATGCTAATACTTACCCCATAGGGTTGTTGTGATGTTTAAATAAGATAAAACATAACAAGTGCTTATCCCAGTGGCTGGTCCACAGTGAGTACTAGATAAATGTTACTTGTGAAAACCACATCATGTTGAGCATGACAATGGTGTCAAAACAAAGATAATACTAGGAAAGGGAAACACAGAAACTTATTAGTTTCATCCCATGGAGACATGGAAAACCTAATTACCATCACATCCAACTTCTTAGGGCACCATGTGGCCACTTATTTCACTATGACCTGAAAAAAGCCCATGACCACAAATTTGGGTGGCTTTCTGTACATGCCCAGGTCTCAAATATAAAATGAAGATAAATAGAGATTCCATCCAACGTTAATGTTCTATTAACCCCAATTTACTCAAAAAACAACATCCAGGCATTTGGTCTTAACTTCTGACCTTCTTCTAGACCATTCTAACTGCTGATGTTCACCTGGACATAAAGCTTCAGGGTTAAATGTGCCGTTCCAGGTATGTTCTGAACTCAAAAGTACACAGTAAAAGAAATAATGAGAAAATTAAAATGGTAAGGGGTGAGCTATCATCTCTGTCATTCCAGTTCTTATACCGAGGTAAGCTCATATCTCTAGTAATTGTGATGAGGTTCAGGAAGAAGATGGACAATGAGATGGAGAGATGAGCAAGATCAGACCACCAGGGAGTGAGGCCAGGCCACAGAAGAGGAGGAGGCTGAGAAGCTGCCTATTTTTGCAGGCAACAACATTTACTCCTCCAAGGAGGTCAACAGAGATTGCAATGAGAACATCTTGGCTGAGGCCATGATTCGCTATCCAAAATTGGGCTGGGCCCCCAGCACTGGGAGAATTTCACAGTTTCTCACATTATTCTCATACCCTACTCCCTTATTTAAGGGTGTCACACAGGGTTTATTACAGAAAGGGTCCAAAGGCCTCCATTCATCTATATCCTAAAGGGCCAGAGGCTTGAGAAGAGTAGCAGCGGTGTTGGGGGCAGCCCAGAGCAGGGATAAAGAGCAGTTCTGACATATCAGCAAGCAAGCTCCTAGGAAGGAAAGCTCAGCTCTCTCTGTTCACGCAACCTTGCTTCAGAGTCATGAAGAGAAGCAAACACTGAAATGCAATGGAAAAACAAGATGGAACAAAATGTAGCTTCCAAGAAGCTATCAGCCAACCATAGGTACACACAAGCATGTACCACTGCATTATCAGGGCACTGCACAATTTCAGGGGTACCTTTAATGCAGGTCAGGAATGGTCAGACTTTTTCTGCAATGGACCAAACAATATTTTTGATCTTGTGAACGACCTAGTTTCTTTCACAACTACTCAACTTTGTCATTACAGCCAGGGTGGCAAGATAAAATACAAGACAGCATGTATATTTGCTAAATCTGGCTACCCAATCTGTAGCACAGAAGCTGCCATAGAAAATCCACAAAGGGGCATGATTTTGTTCCAACAAAATGTTTGTTATACTAGGAGTCAGTGAGACAGATGGGTGATGATATGAATGGCAACCACTGGAGTTTCACGGTGCCATGGTCCTTGCCAGCCAGCAGTCCCAACAAGGCATCCAGTGTTCAAACAGCCTGGCAAAGTAGAGCTGTAGTTTTCAGACATGTTTGGACATAAGCCCCATGGTAAGATACAAATTTTATATCATGATCAAGTTTCACAAAACCACACTTACACTCGCGAAGATGATATACTCTATTATATTCTTTTTTCAGTTTACTTTTTTAAAAATTATATATATATATTTAATTTTTACTTAATTCTACTTTACATACTGTATTGGTTTTGCCATACATCGACATGAATCCCCCACAGGTGTATACGAGCTCCTAATCTTGAATCCCCCTCCCATCTCCCACCCCACATCGTCTCTCTGGATCATCTATGTTTTAATGGGAGGAAAATTGCTTTACAGTGTTGTGTTGCTTTCTGCCACACAACAATGCAAATAAGTCATATATATAATTATTACTCTATTATATTCTATTTAATTTTTAAATATTAGTGGCAACTGAATCAATTAATGTAGTGATCTTTAATATGCCTCAGTTTCTGGGCTCTTGGATTTTGGAGCCTGGAAGTCTGACTTTCAGTCTTAGTTCCAACTCTTATCAACAGTTTCTACTTAAGAGAATCACTTCATTTGAGAATTGCATCTGGAGCTGAGGATCATAATTATTTCAGAGTGATTTTGCAGGGGAAACACGAAATAATTCAGTTCTTCAGTGTGGTGTAGTTACCAGTGGTGGGACCTGGGATGGTTTTCAGTAGTACACGGGTATATATTATAAGTACTTATTTTAATTATTTATAAGTATACACAACTTATATCAAGTGCATAATGTTAGCAATGATATAAATCTTCCTTTCTATTTGAAATAAGTCTAATTTATTTTAAATAAATTTATTTAGGTTAGGCTATTTAAAGAAAATGTTATAATAATAGTACAAATTAAAAGTGGATGTGGCAAAATTTATCTAGATGGTGAGTAAGCATAGTATGGGAAGCATGGAGATTATGCATGAACAAGTACAATCTAAAAGGTGGTAGATGTAACACAGCCCCTTGGAAACAGCCGAGTGAATGAATTACTGTACTTAGAGTTGGATTGGCTTAAAATAGATGCTCAAACTGTTTATGATATATGGGTGAAGGACGAATGGGTAGATGGATGATGGATTTTATGGATGGATGGATGGATAGATGGATAAATAGATAGGGATGGGTGGATGGATAGATAAGATAGATGAATCACGGATAGATGGGGAAATGAATGAAATAATGAAACCCAAACCTTTTGGAGTCAGGACTTATAGTTGAAGCATTGTGTCAGAGGCATCAGTGACTGGAAGCAGGAAGGGGAAGCAGACATTCTTGCTTTGAGTTATCAACTAGGTGCTGAAAACCTCTTGGTTTTTTAACACTTGGATAAGACAATAAATAAAATAAAATAAAAACACTAGACTAAAAAAAAAAAACACTAAACTGAGTCCATCTCTGTTGCCCACCTCAGAATGTCATTCCTGGACGAAGGCACTTGTAGCAAATACCCACTGAAGAGAGTACGAATGGAAATACCTAGAGCTACAAGTGTTTGGGGGGCTTCCCAATGGGCTGCTGTCTTTCCTGCCTTCCCATGCGACTGTGCTAACCTACTTCTGCAATTCAAAAACACTGCTGGGACTTCCCTGATGGTCCAGTGGTTAAGAATCTGACTGCCAATACAAGGAACACGGGTTCAGTGCCTACTTATGGGAAGATTCCACATGCCTCAGGGCAACTAAGTCCACAGCTACTTATCCCACGTGCCACAACTACTGAAGCCCGCGTGCCTGGAGCCTGTCCACTGCAACAAGAGAAGCCACTGCAACGAGAAGCCTGCACACCACAGCTAGAGAAAGCCTGTCACAGCAATGAAGACAGCAATGTGTGCCCCAGCAAAGACCCAGTGCAGCCAAAGATTAATAAAATTTAAAAAATTCCATGAAGTGTTAATTATTAATTATAATTAATTATTCCATGATGTGTATTTTCAAGTTTTCACTCTTAGATTGAACTCTCCCTCCTTTTGCCCACTGATTTTTTTTTCCAGTCCAGCCAAATGTGTGCATGTACGTGTGTGTGTGTGTGTGTGTGTGTGTGTGTGTGTCGGATTGAGAAGAGAAGCTAAAATTTGATTCAAATGACCTTGAAGGTGAACCTGACTTCATCTTTCTTCTGTGAGACTTTGTGGTGAGGGTTTATGGAGGAGGAATTGATGGTCCATGGTGATTCCTGCTTGGCAAGAGCCACTGGTCCCCTGTGAAGGTCATCTGGAAGACTGGGGCTGCTAAAGGTGATAGAACTGTTGCAGTATGTACCAACTTTGGATACCAGCTTTTTCCAGGCCTCAAACCTTCTGTCCAGATCCAGTGCCCAAGCACAAGATATCACCTGAGGGACTGCAGGGTAGAGAAGGGATGGATGCCGAGGAAGACAAATCTGATGGATAAGGGAAATGGGAAAGAGCCTTAAGGGAGGTTTTCCTAGTAGCCTGAGATTTTCCCTGAGCAAGGAAGCAGGAATATTGCCTGAGTGAGGGGAGGGGAATGGCAGCCTGGAGTGAAGCAGGAGAGAGCTGACTACGTGGTGGAAGATGCCAGGAGACGCTGAGGGCCATTTACTAAGGAGGAAAGGAATGCTGCCTTGCTGTTCAGACCCTAATGTGTTCTTAGAAAACTAGCTTCCACTTTTGCAGCACTGGGCTGTCATATCTGAAGGTCTCCTGAGGGCAGATGGTGGGNAAAGTTTCAACTCACTGCCTCAGCCTCATAAAACCCAGGTCCCGCCAAAGACCGCATCAGAGATGGGGCCCAAAGAGATGGTTTCCTTCTGTTGCTAAATGACTCAACCAAAGCATTTCTCCTCGGCCTCAGGTACCTGCCTCGGGCCTCTTGGGAAAGTAAACTAGTCCATTTGTCAATATTTACCCTGTCTGCTGCCGTCAACAAAAGAAGGGAAAATAGTTTTCACTGTCAAACTTGTGTTTATACAAAGGATGTGTAGGCCCTCTCAGAGGGATGGAAAATCAATCACCCCCAGTTAACCTGTGCCCTTAATGAAGTGGTGGCTTTTCTCCCACCATCCTATCCATCAGGGGTGACAGTCCACAGCTTGTCAACCGGTAAGTATTCAGGTTGAAAAGGTTTTCACCCAGAATCTTGGGGAGACAGATGCTCAGTGTAACCCGAGACTAGAAGGTGAAGGCGGTCCTCCTGACCCTGACGGACGGGGCCGCTGGGGCTGCATCTGGGTCCCATTCAGGGCAGACTAGCAACGCTGAGACTCCTCTAAGAAGTCCATATTCTTTGGCGCCGGGAGAGCTTACCAGCCCATCACAGTGGCTCCAGCCGACAGTTCCCCCGGTGTTTCTTGCAGGAAGGGCTCAGCTGCTGAGGCGTCAAAAAGCACCATGTTTCAGGTTGTTGGAACCACACGACGCTCCGAGACAAGCATTCCTGAGAGTTGGCCAGGCTCCTCCGAGGAGTGAGCAGGAGCACTGGCCGCGTGAACAGCCGCCGGCTCCAACCTGGCTTCCGTAGTCTCAGCCCCAGCCACGCGGTCTGGACGGCCCTGCCACCGGGACAGACACACTGAAAAGCCATTTGCCGCGCTTGGGAGGAAAAACAAATCTGATCCCTACCTTTGTCGTTCAGAAGAGCCTTTGGATTTTACGGGTCAATCCGAGGGGCAAAAAGCAGGCACATCTGAGAAAGAGCTTCAGGGGCCTCGTTGGCTTCTCTTAAAGTGCAGCCCAGACCTGCCGCTCTGGCTCCCAGCACCATGAGCCAGTCAGACAAGGGGCGATGTGAGGTTGCACAGTGTCAGGCAACTCTCAGTCTGATGGAAGGGCTCAAACTCCCCTCCTCACACAAACAGAAGAATCTGGCTGAGATCAGCTCATGGTGGGAAAGGGAAATAAGAGAAAGAACGGAGGGCAGGTAGAGAGAGAGTAAGAGATGGATGGATTCTAACGTTGTTGTTCAGCTTGCAAATCATGTCTGACTCTTTGCGATCCCATGAACTGCAGTACAACAGGCTTTCCTGCCCTTCACTATCTCCTGGTTTGCTCAAACTCATGTCCATTGAGTCAATGATGCCAACCAACCATCTTGTCCTCTGTCACCCCCTTCTGCTGCCCTCCATCTTTCCCAGCATCAGAGTCTTTTCCAGTGAGTCAACTCTTTGCATCAGGTGGCCAAAGTATTGGAGCTTCAGCCTCATCACCAGTCCTTCCAGTGGATATTCAGGGTTGATGTCCTTTAGGCCAGTGAGAGTTTTCAAATTTTGATTCATTGAATCCTCCTAACTCAGCCCTCTAAGATGAGCCCTGCTCTCCTTAAAATGTGAACAATATTAGAACCCACCCAAAAGATTGTCCTTACAATAAAATAGTAGCGTGTAGTAGTGTCCTTACAATAAAATAGAATCTCAATAAAATAGTAGTGAGGATGTACATATAACAGTCTTAGCATGTAATGAGTGCTCAATCACTGTATGTACTTATTATTATTATTATTATTACTTTTACCATTCCCATTTCACAGATGAGGAAACTGAGGCTTGGAGAGGTCATGGAATTAGCCTGAGGTCACATGGGCAGTGAGCAACAGCCAGTATCAAATATTAGGTCTCCTCCCCCTAACAGAGTCTTCCCTGCCTGTCTGTAAAAGTTCTGTTCTGCATGAAGCACATAGTGTGAGGACCTTGCTTCCTCTAGTAAGACTCTGGGGCTGTGTGGTCCTGCTCTCGGGTACCTCGGCCATGAAGTACTGCCATCCTGTTACTGCTCTTCTGTGCCTCCCTCATGGAGCTTTCTGTACTTCACAGGGTGACCCAGCCTCTCCGGTTCTCTGGAAATAGACAGCCCTGCTCTAGGCATCTGTGTGGCTCAGGACGGTGCTCCAGGCCATTCCTGGGATGTCTTCAGTGGGAGATGCTACATCTCCTCCCCTGGAGGCCCTTTGCTTGTGGACGCAGGGGAGCCCTCACCTCCTAAAACCTTGGCCCTTGCTTAAGTGTGTTGAGCTTGCACCTGGCTGGACATCACCGAGAAGCTAGCAGCTCTAGCAGCTCTTACTCCCTTGTGAGAACCTGCTCAGGCCCCTCATCACCCAGCCCCCTAAGCATTTGAAGCTGGTATTGGCTCTCTTGTTGCTGCAAACAAATTACTGCAAATTTGTGGTTTAAAACAACACAAGTTACTCTTAACAGTCCTGGAGGCCAGAAATCCAAGATCAGCCTTACAGGCCAGGGCTGGTTCCTTCCGGAGGCTCCAGGGGAGACTCCATGCCTTGCATCTTCCAGTTTCTAGAGGTCACCTGCAGTTCTCAGCTCTGGGTAGCACCTCTCCAGCCTCTTCTTCCATCATCACATCTCCTCCAACTCTGACCCTCCTTGCTTGCTAAGTCACTTCAGTCGTGTCCGACTCTGTGTGACCCCATAGATGGCAGCCCACCAGACTCCCCATCCCTGGGATTCGCCAGGCAAGAACACTGGAGTGGGTTGCCATTTCCTTCTCCAATGCATGAAAATGAAAAGTGAAAGTGAAATCACTCAGTCATTCAGTCGTGTCCAACTCTTAGTGACCCCATGGACTGCAGCCTACCAGGCTCCTCCGCCCATGGGATTTTCCAGGCAAGAGTACTGGAGTGGGGTGCCACTGCTTTCTCTGCTGACCCTCCTGCTTCCCTCTAATAATGACCCTTGTGATTATGTTAGACCCACATCGAAAATCTAGAATAATCTCCCATCTCAAGATCCTTAACTTGATCACATCTGCCAAGTCTCTTTTAGTATTAAAAGTGATATTCTCAGGTTCTGAGGATTTGAATGGGGACATGGTTGGGGACTATGATTTATTCTATTACAACAGGTTCCTAGACCTTCTTCATTTATTCATTCAGAAGCTTGCACTGCACTCCAGCCAGGCCCAAGTACATTTCCATAACCTGGGAACAGATGGGTCTGTTTCCTTGAGTGCCCTCATATTTGCTAGCTTCTTGGGGGTATGAATTCATCTTGTTTGGCTCCCTCCCCGGTGTCTAGCCCAGAACAGTTGCCAGTGTTTGTTATATACCAAGTTTTCTCTTGAACACTATCGATATGTGAATGGCATCCATGCTTGCAACAACCCTATGAGTATCTGTGATGGACTCTCCACAGATGGGGACCTAGAGGCTTTTTACCTCACCTAAGTAGCATAGCTAGTGAGTGGAGGCCATGATTTGCCCCTGGGCAGCCTGACTCCTGCCTGAGTCCTAGCCCAACTGTTCTATCTGGTCTCCCAAAGAGCTGGTTTCAGCACATCCTTATTAAAAGAAGGGTGGGGAAGACACAGGCCCCAGAGCTGCTTGCTCAGGAAACTGAGGTCCTGAGTGTCATGAGTGGGCCTTTCATGAAAGAGAGACTGGAAGGAAGGGGTCTGGGCCTCCGGGAGAGGCTCTACCAGACACACACTCCAAGGGCTTGGTAGGGGGTGGCTGGAGCTACAGGGACCACCCTGATGGGTCAGACATGTTGGTTTCAAGGTTGTTCCCCAAGTCCTGGGTGCTCCACAAGGAGAAGAGATGTTATCTCAAGTCTAACACAGTTCCTTCCCAGGGTTGGTGCTTGATTAATAAATGTTGACTCATAAAATGATTTAGAGGTGTGCTGAATCCACATTTTGACCCCAGTGGCCAAATGTTATTGTTGTTCAGTCATTACGTTATGTCTGACCCTTTGCAACCCCATGGACTGCAGCACACCAGGCTTACCTGTTCTTCACTATCTCCTGGAGTTTGCTCAAACTCATGTCCATTGAGTAGGTGATGCCATCCAACCATCTCATCCTCTGTCATCCCCTTCTCCTCCTACCTTCAATCTTTCCCAGCATCAGGGTCTTTTCCAATGAGTTGGCTCTTTGCATTAGGTGGCCAAAGTATTGGCGCTCCAGCTTCAGCAGCAGTCTTTCCATTGAATATTCAGGGTTGATTTCCTTTAGGATTGACTTGTTTGATCAAAAGGAGAAGGCAGTGGCACCCCACTCTGGTACTCTTGCCTGGAAGATCCCATGGAAGGAGGAGGCTGGTAGGCTCCAGTCCATGGGGTCGCTGGGATTCGGGCACAACTGGGCGACTTCACTTGCACTTTTCACTTTCATGCATTGGAGAAGGAAATGGCAACCCACTCCAGTGTTCTTGCCTGGAGAATCCCAGGGACGCAGGAGCCTGGTGGGCTGCCATCTATGGGGCTGCACAGAGTCAGACACAACTGAAGTGACTTAGCAGTAGCAGCAGCCAGAGCCAAGTGTCAGGGCCGACTGTGACCATGGACTAAAATTTTGGATTATCTTAGTTTCTCTTTCCAGAAATCAAGGCCTGGGCAGAGAGTCCCTGGGAAAGATGCTATTCCATGGGACCATTCCTGGATGCAGGGGTGAAGACTGGGGCAACGAGGCAGAGAAGGAGGGCCATTCTACCACTGAGGAACAAATGACCCCAAATTTAGCAGTTCAGAATGACAGAAACTGTTACTGCACACACTCTATAAGGGTCAGGAATCCCTGGGAGGTGTAAGTAGTCAGTTCCGGTTCGGGATCTCTTGCAGGCTCTCATGCTGTCAGCCGGGGCTCTGACTCCTGCAAGCCCACCCACGTGTGTGCTGTCAGGAGACGTCAGCTCCTCATCTCCTGCACCCTTCGCGGGGCTGCTCACGGGACACGGCAGCTGGCTCTCCCCGGAGTCAGTGATCTGATAGAGAAAGAGTGCAGCTCAGTGTGCCTGGGTTGCCATGACAAAATCCCCCAGGCTGGGAAGCGTCAACAAGAGAAGAAGCTTACTCCTCACAGTTCTGGAGGATAGAGGTTCCAGGCGAGGTGTCAGCGGGGGTGGTTTCCCCTGAGGCCTCTGTCCTTGCCTTGCAGATGGTCAGCTTCTTGCTGGGTCCCCGTGGCTTTTGCTCTGTGTATGCAAGGCCTTATTTTCTTCCTCTTCCTATAAGGACACCAGTCCTGTTGGATTCGAGCCTACCCTAAGTGCCTCACTCAACTTTGTCACCTCGTGAAAGACCTTATCTCCAGGTACAGTCATTGTCTGAGGAACTGGGGGTTAAGGCTTCCACATATGAATTGAGAGGACAGAGGCAGAAACAAAATTCAGTCAAAAACAGCGAGCGAGGCCAAGAAGGAAGCCATAGTCTCTTATACCCTAATCTTCTGAATGGCATTCCAGTCTTCTGCTGAATTCTGTTTCCTGGAAGCAGGTACTGAGTCCTCCCACACTCAAGTAGAGGGAATAAAACTGTTGAGGGGAGGCATGCCAAAGACTTTGTCAACTCACCATGTGGATGGACCTGAAGTCTCAAACAGAGTGAAGTCAGAAAGAGGAAAAACAGATATCATATATATATATATATATATATATATTAATGCCTATATGTGGAATCTAGGAAAAATGGTACAGATGAACCTATTTGGAGGGCAGGAATAGAGATGCGGATGTAGAGAATGGACATGTGGAGACAGAGGGTGAAATGAATTGAGAAAGTAGGTTAACATATACACATTATCATGTGTAAAATAGCTAGCTAGTGGGAAGCTGCTGTATAGCACAGGGGCCTCAGGTCAGTGCTCCTTACTGACCTAGATAGATGGGACGGGGGTGGAGGGTGGGATGGAGGCTCAAGAGGGAGGGGATATATGTATACACATGGCTGATCCACTTCCATTGTACAGCAGAAACTAACAAATTGTAAAGCAATTATATTCCAACAACAGCAAACAAAAAACGACCACAGAGGGAGAGCCAAGGAGAGCATGCATCATTGAACTGGCCATGACTAAGTGCGGCTGGCTGTGGGGTTTTGTGGGACCATCCCGAGAATCACATGCACTGACTCTCTGTGGTAAAGAAAAAGGAGAAGACTTGATCCAGGAGTGCCCATCATCCGTTGGGGTCAGTGCCCTCTTTATAGGGCAGTGTCTCCCTTGGATTCCTCATTACTCAAGCAGGGCATCCAGTGGACTCCCTTGGTGCCAACAGGGAAGCCCGGGCAGGAGTGGGGAGGCTCGTATATGGACCTGAGCCTGGGTACCATCAGGGGCCTCTATAGGAAGCTGGGGACTTCTCAGAGCTGAGGCCACAACATTACTAGAACAAGATGGGTGAGGTCAGAAGGGTCTGAAGGAGTACACAGTAGGCATCAGCATGAATCTGAAATTTGATCCACCATAAAATTGACTTATTAAAATTTTGTTTAAAATGATAACAATTGAATTTTACATTTTTTGACATTGGAGTACTGACCCAATAATTTTTCAGCACCATCCTCTCCAGCAGTCACCGTGGTGACTGTCTGAGACACGGCCACCTGCAGCAGTCGAGGAGCAAGGCTCTTCCTGACTGGTGGTGCCAGTCGTGGAGCTGCTGGCATGGATGTTAGTGCCAGGTGAGGCTGGTTATTCTCCCCCCAACCCTACTCTCTTGGCCCCACAGGAACTAACCACAGTGAAGCTGCTGCTGCCTCAAAGCTAAGGTGGGCTTTTGTAAAGTCTGCTTGTTTTTTTTTAACAGTTCAACCCACTAGAATAAAAATGAAGTTAGAGCGTCCTGCATGCTCGTCTTTTCTTCCAATTTTGTATATCTTTTGAATGTAAGTTGAAAAGAGTTTATCGGAGATGTCATGTCATGTGATTTTGGAGTTTTTTTTTTCTTCTTTGAAGAAGTGAATTTGCATTTCTACTTTTTATTTCATCCTCAGAAGAGGTGAAGCGTTCTTTTGATTTTTAGGGTTTTTTTTGTTTGTTTTTGGTTGTTCTGAGTTTTATTGCTGTGCATGGACTTTCTTTCTTCAGTTATGGCGAGAGGGGTTACACTCGGTCGCAGTGCATCGGCTTATGATGGAGGCTTCCCTGGTTTCCGAGCACAGGCTCTAGGTGCCTGGGCATCAATAGTGGCAGCATGTGGGCTCAGTAGTTGTGGCTCACAGGCCCTAGAGTGGGGGCTTAGCAGTCGTGGCACACGGGCTTAATCACCCCATGGCATGTGGAATCTTCCTAGATCAGGGATTGAACCCTTTCTGCTATACTGGCAGGCATATTCTTATACAGTGTACCACTGAGGAAGTCCTGAGGTGAAGCATTCTGAACAAAACTTTTTCTCAGAAGACTCGTGGCCTAAACGGGAAATAAATATCAAAAAAGTCTTCTAATTCTTAAAGGGTACTTAAGTAGCCTTTACAATCACTAGCATATCAAATCTACAACCATTAGCATCCTAATCTAATCTCTATTATCTCTAAATTGTGTCATGTATTATTATTCAAACATTTGTTGGCTCAAAAAGGCCATTAAATTGTTTTTAAAGTTATCTTGCTAACC
Source organism: Neotragus pygmaeus (assembly GCA_006410875.1). Classification (NCBI taxonomy): domain Eukaryota; kingdom Metazoa; phylum Chordata; class Mammalia; order Artiodactyla; family Bovidae; genus Neotragus; species Neotragus pygmaeus. Next base: position 389,189 of record SJYV01030105.1, read on the forward strand.
CACTCCCTCTAAAATATCTATATGAGCATCACACTGTCTCTTTACTATTTGAAAAGCCTAACTGTTTTATATTTTAAATTAATAGCTTTTATTGCCATCATTAGTTATTACAGTGTTTTGCAATAACAAGTATCCTCTTTGCTCCAAGAGACTAATAGAATTTCAATATGTCAAGAACATAAGAATTTTCTCTTCAGGCTATATCTGCCTTGTGGTCCTCTCTTCAAAAATGCATATCAGGAATGAACGATAAATCAAGTGACATGGCTTGATCATATGACTGACTATTCTACTGAGTAGACATGCTGTAACCTGCAAGGTTACAGGATCATAGATCACACAGACCCAGCCAAATGCCAGAGACCATGCAGAAGAGGCACTCAGCAATCGGCAATCTTCCAAAGTCAAAGCCAAATAAACAGGGACTGAGTGCAGAAGCTGGCCAGCCAAAGGACTAGAAGCCCATGTAAAACTGTATTGAAATGATCTCTTTGCCCTTCATTGCAAACTAAACTGTGAGCCTGATGACAGCCGGCCAGACTTGTGTTTAAATCAATGCAGAATCTCCACCGCCTGGCACAACACCTGCCTGTCACATAGTTAGTGAAATCAAACTGACTGTGCCCACCCCAGGATTCTGAGAGGTTAGCTATATTCTCTGGCAGCACCAGCTTCACTCATCCTCCTAAACACACATCCTCAGGCTCCAGCTTCTGCTTCTAGGCCCTACCTCTATCTTCTGCTGAGCTGAGCTGGCCAAACCAGGCCATGGCCTTGTCCATCATGATTAACCCTTGGGGCCCAGACCTCTGACCTGTCCTGCTAGAGGTCCCAGCTCAGCAGCTGTCCCTTCACCAAGCAGCCTCATCAAAAGCAGAGGTATCTCTTGACATGAGATCAGAAAGGCTTCATCATCTGAGTTTGCTGGAGAAATAGAACCAGGCTGAAGAGAGAGGAAGAGAGGTCAGAAAGAATTGGTTCTCATGGTTATGGAAGCTGGAAGTCCCAACATATGCAAGCACTGGGCTGGAGACCCCGGAGAGTGAATGGTGTGCTATCAGTTCAAGTCCAAAACTCTGACATCCATATGCACTGAAGATATAAATTTTAATCCAAGTCCAAAGACAGACAGAGATCACTCCCTTCTCGGCCTTTTGTTTATTCACTTGATTGGGTGAGGCCGACCTACATCTGCTTGACTCCATCTACCTGTTCAAACGTTAATCTTATTCGGAAACACCCTCAGAGACATCCCCAGAATCATGTTTTACAAATAACTGAGCACCCTGTGGCTCAGTCTAACAGATATACAATTAGCCATCCCAGGAGTCAAACTGCCTATGTAGCTCTTTGTTCTCAGGAAGGCTGGAAATCCTATGAAGTTCTGGCAGTGTAGGGAGAACATGAGTCTGGGTACCAGCTAAGACTGAGTTTGAACCCCTCTCTACCACTCAAAAGCTGTATGGTCTAAAACAAATGACAACCTCTCCACATCTCAGTTTCCTCACCTGTACAATGGGGCTAATCCCACCCATTTCACAGGGCTAATTTGAAGAGTCCCTGAAAGAATCTGTATTGAGGGCCTAGCTTCTCCCATCTCAGGAAATGCCAGTTCTCCTCTCTCTCCTACCAAGCACATTTTTGCACTGGCCTCCTCTTCAAACTTTTTTGTCCCTGTTTGGTGAAATATCTTGCTTACATGCAGATTCTAGATGTCTTGTCTTGTCTAGATGTCTTGTAAAGTCCTCATCCCCCAAGGGTTCTGTCTAGGAGCTCCAGCAGCCCTTCTGCAAGCTTCTACAGCATCTTATCAGTAATGCAGAGCTCAGGACACACCTGTGTCTCCGTGTCTGTCATTTTGTCAGATCATAAGTTCTGTGATGGAGACCGCTAAAGACATGGGAGCACCTGAATGTTCATGGACAGATGAATGGGTAAAGAAGATGTGGTATATTTATACAAAGGAATGCTACTCAGCCAGGAAAAAGAGTGAAATAATGCCATTTGGAGCAATGTGAATGGGCCTAGAGACTATCATACTGAGTGAAGTCAGAGAGAGACGAATCCCATATGGTATCATTTGCACGTGGAATCCAAAATATCACAAAAATGAACCTATTTACAAAACAGAGAGAGATTCACAGTCATAGGAAACAAAGTTATGATTATTAAAGGAGAAAAAGGGAGGAGGAAGGATAAATTAGGAACTTGGGATTAACAGATACATACTATTATATATAAAATAGATAAATAAACTACTATATAGCGCAGGGAAATATAGTCAATATCTTGTAATAACCTATAATGGAAAATAATCTGAAAAGGAACTTATATACTATATCACATATTATATATATATATACACACACATACACATACACACATCTCAATTACTTTGCTGTACACCTCAGGCATGTTCAACTCTTTGCGACCCTATGGAGTATAGCCCCCCAGTCTTCTCTGTCCATGGAATTCTCCAGGCAAGAATACTGGAGTGGGTTGCCATTTCCTTCTCCAGGGGATCTTCCTGACCCAGGGATTGAATCCAGGTCTCCTGCATTGCAGGTGGATTCTTTACCAATCTGAGCCACCAAGGAAGCCCTTGAAACTAACATAATATTGTAATTTTTTGAAAAAAAGAATGGCATCACAAATGTCAACTACAATCAAATTAAACATGTGCTTTTTTTTTAAAAATAAATTTATTTATTTATTTATTTTTAAATTTAACTTTACAATACTCTATTGGGTTTGCCATACATCGACATGAATCCACCACAGGTACACACAAGCTCCCAATCCCGAATCTCCCTCCCACCTCCCACCCCCCAACGTCTCTCTGGATCATCCCCGTACACCAGCCCCAAGCATCCTGCATCCTGTATCAAATAGAGACTGGTGATTCGTTTCTTACATAACAGTATATATGCTTCAGTGCCATTCTCCCAGATCATCCCGCCCTCTCCTACTCCCTCTGAGGCCAAAAGTCCATTGTCTATGTCTGTGTCCTTTTGTTGTCACACATACAGGGTC
>SJYV01030105.1:396245-408031 GCA_006410875.1 Neotragus pygmaeus
AGTATATATGCTTCAGTGCCATTCTCCCAGATCATCCCGCCCTCTCCTACTCCCTCTGAGGCCAAAAGTCCATTGTCTATGTCTGTGTCCTTTTGTTGTCACACATACAGGGTCGTCCTTACTATCATTCTAAATTCCGTATATATGTGTCAGTATGCTGTATTGGTGTTTTTCTTTCTGGCTTACTTCACTCTGTATAATAGGCTCCAGTTTCATCCATCTCATTAGAACTGATTCAAATTTATTCTTTTTAATGGCAGAGTAGTACTCCATTGTGTATATATGCCACAGCTTGCTTATCCATTCATCTGTTGATGGACATCTAGGTTGTTTCCATGTCCTGGCTATTCGCAGCACTGTTTATAAACATGTGCTTTATCCATGAAAATTAAGGAGGCAGCTGTATCTTAGACAATTCTATCCTCTCTCCCTGATCCCAAAACATATGTGTGTGCAGGACTGTGAAGACTAAAGTCTGATTCTTGGAAGAGAATCCATACATCTCACAGGTCTGAGCACTGGCATAAGGGACCGAATGAGTCACACATCACAGAATACTGAAAAATCTGGGAGACAGAAAGTTCTAGATACGAATCCCCATTGCCATGTTTTGTATCATTTTCACAAGCGAGTTAAACTCTCTATTCCTCATGTGTTGTTGTTGCTCTTCTTCAGTCACTAAGTTGTGTCTGACTCTTTGCAACCCCATGGACTGCAGCACACCATGCTTCCCTGCCCATCACCATTTCTTGGAGCTTGCTCAAACTCATGTCTATCGAGTCAGTGATGCCATTGAACCATCTCATCCTCTGTTGTCCCCTTCTCCTCCTGCCTTGAATCTCTCCCAGCATCAGGGTCTTTTCCAATGAGGCAACTCTTTGCATCAGGTGGCCAAAGTATTGGCACTTTCAGCTTTGACGTTAGTCCTTCCAATGAACATTTAGGGTTGATTTCCTTCAGGATTGACTGGTTTGATCTCCTTGCAGTCAAAGGGACTCTCAAGAGTCTTCTCCAGTACCACAGTTCAAAGGCATCAATTCTTTGGTGCTCAGCCTTTTCTATTGTCCAGCTCTCACGTCCATACATGGCTACTGGACTATGTGGACCTTTGCCGGCAAAGCAATGTCTCTGCTATTTAATACACTGTCTAGATTTGTCCTAGTTTTCCTTCCAAGGAGCAAACATCTTTTAATTTCATGTTTGCAGTTACCGTCTGCAGTGATTTTGAATCCCAGGAAAATAAAATCTGTCACTGTTTCCACTTTCCCCCTGTTCTATTTGCTATGAAGTGACAGGATCAGATACCATGATCTTCTTTTTATTTAACATTGAGTTTCAACCCAGCTTTTCCACTCTTCTCTTTCACTCTTATCAAGAGGCTCTTTAGTTCCTCTTCACTTTCTGCCATTAGAGTGGAATCATCTACATATCTGAGGTTTTTGATATTTTTCCTAGCAATCTTGATTCCAGCTTGTGATTCATCCAGCCCAGCATTTTGCACGATGTACTCTGCATAGATGTTAAATAAGCAGGGTGACAATATACAGTCTTGTACTCCTTTCCCAATTTTGGACCAGTCGTTTGTTCCATGTTCAGTTCTAAGACAGATTTTTCAAGAAACAGGTAAGGTGGTCTGGTATTCTTATCTCTAAGAATTTTCCACAATTGTTGTGATCCACAGTCATGTTTTTCTGGAACTCCCTTGCTTTCTCCATGAACTAACAAATGTTGGCAATTTGCCCTCTGGTTCCTCTACCTCTTCAAAGCCCAGCTTGTACATCTGGAAGTTCACAATGCACATACTGCTGAAGCCTAGCTTGAAGGACTTGGACATAGACAGTATGAAAAGGACCAGGGGGAGAGGCTTCTGCAGTGATGTGGAGGGAAGAAGATAATGGTTTGATCATCTGGGTGGATATGGGGTTGTGTGCTTTACACGTTCTGGTTGAACAGACATTAACATTACAGCCATCTGAAAAATATACCATTTAAGGAGAGCACTGGAGAGGAACTTTGGAAGATAAATCAAATTCTTATTTAAAGAATAAAAAATAAACTCCTAATATTCAGTTATTTTAAAAGAATTTCCTGTGCACGTGCAAAATGCCCAGCTTTTATTCTCTATTAAGACATAGAAAATCTATTATTATGGGCCTGCTGTTTAACTTACCATCAAAGAGAGGAGGCCAAGATGACCAGATCTGAAGTTCAAGAATGTTAAACACTGTTCACAACATGTCCCAGTCTTAAAATGTTTTCTTTAATACTGAACAGCATGGTTCACAAAGGATGTATCCTTTCTTCCAGAAATAAAGTGAGGATGAGAGACTTGTTGAGATAACATTCCATAAGAGGCAAATGGCCCAGATAGTAAAGAATCTGCCTGCAATGTAGGAGACCTAGGTTTGATCCCTGGGTTGGAAAGATCCCCTGAAGAAGGGAATGGCAACCCACTCCAGTATTCTTGCTTGGAGAATTCTATGGACAGAGGAATCTGGTGGGTTACCATCCATGGGGTAGCAAAAAGTTGGACACAACTGAGCAGCTAACACTTTCACTTTCAAGAGGCAAAGAAACAGAATGGGATACAAAGTCCACACCCTGACTTCTAAACCTAGTTCTGCCTTCTATTTGCTGAGTGACCTTGGACAAGTTATTCAACTGCTCTGGGCCCAAATATCTTCACCTTATCATCACTGCTAACCATGCCTGACACTTTGCATGCATATGAGAGGGCAGAACTTTATGATTTTCTTTTCAGCAGGGGAGGCTGCTATTGAGTTGCCAGCTGCCTGTATCTCTGACAGGGAAGATAGAGAGTCATTTTCCAGGAAATTGTTTTGTTCTTGGAAGAATTCTTCAAAGGCCTTTTGGTTATGTGGATGTAGGATGAGGAGAGCCCCACTGCTCTGGAGGAAAGGCTCAATAGGACAGTTTCTTGGCCTAGAAAAAACCATTCCTCCCCAGCCTCTTCCAGTTTTGTATAAGGGCAAAGGAGACCATGGGAGGAGAAGGTTGGAGGGGCTGGCTCTTTCTCTTTGTAGGTTCCACTGCAAGAACCTCTCTGATGGATGGAGGATACTTGACTGAGGCCAGCTGGCAGGAAAAGATCCTCCCAGGGGCCTGGGAAGGGGAAAGATGCACATGTTTGTTATTATCACAGAGTAAACATCAATAATCACTAACATTTGAACTGCTTTACAGTTTACAAGGCATTGTCACATATATTAATATCATCTTCACAATACTATCATCTGACCTGAATTCTCAGAATGAAGAAGCCATGTGTCCTCCACCCTATACACCTAAAAATGACTTCTCTGGGATTCTATCCAAGACATGCCCTAGTGGGTGTCTAGCATCTGTGATCTCAGATTCTTGAATACCAGCCTCTCCAACCTACATCTTTCCCTTAAATCCTTTTCCCTCACCCTGTTCATTACCAAACACTCATTCTCTCCCCTAGCTATAATTCTTCCTGAGTCCTTTTAGTTCAATTTACAGCTCACTTTTCCCCTAGCTTTTCATGCCCTGTTCTAACTCTTGGCTGCTTGCATATTCACATCATTCTGGGTCTCCTTCTACCAACTCACCTTGGCCCACAAAACCTATTCTTGGTACACTGACCCATAAGCAGTTATTGACACCTTTATGGACAGAACCTGGACAGTTAATGCCATCTGACCAATGAAGACTGCCCAGATACACACAACTAACCAGATTGTGTCACGCCAATGTGAAGCCTGTCTCTCAGACCTTTTCTACACATGTATCTGCTCTTTGCCTCCCACAAGTTCATCTTTCACCTCTAAGTAATTTAGCAACACATTCAGCTGTGTGATGCATCCATTAAATCACAGAATATTTCACTGGGTAGAATAGAGTTTCATCACATTCATATCTCTTGGGGTGATACCCCACCCAGCCCCACTATCATGGCCAGAGTGGTTCTTTTAGGGTGAGCTGGAAGCAGCAGTAATAAGGCCATTCATCCTAACCCAAATCAAAAGTCAGACCAAGGAAGCATGGTTGCAGAAGGGACAATGAGGGGCTTGCCCAAAAGAAATGGCCTCGGGGGGCAAGAATCTGCCATACAGCTGACCAGTGAAATATAAATTGGCAATGAGGCCCAGTCCCCATTTCAAAGGGGAAATTAAAACCAGGCTTTCTGGGAGGGCAGGCCCTCATCAGAAGGGAGGGGATGCCTGTAACCAAGGCAACGTGTAAACACCAACTTTTCCTTTCTCTTCTTTTCCTCCCCAGTGGCCAACTTCCAAACAGTCCTCCTACACTTGTAAATCTCAGAGAGAGGTGACAAGAGAGGATAAAGACATCTTATCATTCCCTGAGAAAATCCAAAAGGCTTAGGTGAAAAAGAACAAAAGATAAAGAAAAATCACTATAGTTGAGTATATCAACAGAGAGACTTCCATAATAAATATAGGAAGACGTGTAAGTCTTCCCAGACTGAGGTCATAAAGATTCTTCTAGAAAGATTAGAAATTCAAGATTAAGTTATGTAAAAACACTTAGTCAACAGTCTCTTACATGGATATAGAGTGCTGCTGTGTGTGTTTTCCATACATTACTGTCTTGTGAGGTAAATCTCATTGTCTCCATTGGCAGGGGAGAAAATAGCCCCAGGCCATGTGAGTAACTTGTCCAAGGTCTACAGCATGGCCCAGAACCTCCAGTGGAGAGAGTCCTCAGTCATAAACAAATGAACACAGCTCACGTCAGAGTTGACTGTGGATGGAATTGATTGTGGAGTTCAGTTTCCTGCTGTTTTGCTCCATCCTGTGTTGTGCTCAGTGGCTCAGTCATGTCTTACTCTTTGTGACCCCATGGACTATAGCCTACCAGGCTCCTCTGTCCATGGGGATTCTCCAGGCAAGAATACTGGAGTTAGTTGCCATACCCTCTTCCAGGAGATCTTCACAACCCAGGGATCAAACTCAGGTCTCCTGCATTGCAGACAGAGCCTTACAATCTGAGCCACCAGGGAAGCCATCCTAGTGGTACTGAATTCCTACAGGAGCTTCACTCTTTCATTCATCAATTCAGGGAATCCTCAGTGAGACCCTGCTCTATGCCAGGCCCTGGGTCAAGTGCTAAAGCCAGCAGTGAGGGAGGGCTGTGCCCCTTGGAGCTCATACCCAAATGATGGGGATAAGGGTGGGAATAGATATAGTCAGCAAGAAGAAAGAGGTCAGCAAGACAATCTCAAGTTGTTATAAATGCTCTCAAGAGAACACACAGGTGTTCACGTGTCAGAGAACAACTAAGCAAAGATGTATGTACATAGGGAGCTCTCTAGCAGACTCTGAAGAGCTGTTGTTGAACATCATGGCTAGACATAAACATATACATACTGTACTATTCTATCACCCAATAGTTCTTTTTTAAAAAACATTTATTTATTTATTTATTTATTAAGGGCTTCCCTGGTGGCTCAGTGGTAAAGAATCTGCCTGCCAAAGCAGGAGATGCAGGTTTGATCCCTGAATTGGGAAAATCCCCTGGAGAAGGAAATGGCAACCCACTCCAGGATTTTTGCCCAGGAAATCCCAAGGACAGAGGAGCCTGGCTGTCTGTAGTCAGTGGTGTTCACAAAGAGTCGGACATGACTTAGCTACTGAACACATACACACATTTATTTATTTGGCTTTGTCCAGTCTTATTTGTGGCACTCAGGAACTTTCATTGCATCATAAAGTATCTTTCATCATGGTGTGCAGGTTCCAGAGTGTGTGGGCTTCAGTAGTTGCGGTACATGGGCTTCTTTGTTCCACAGCATGTGGAATTTTAGTGCCCTACCAGGGATAGAACCCACTTACCATGCATTGCAAGGCAGATTCTTAACCACTGGACTGCCAGGGAAATCCTACCCAACAGTTCTGATATCTACAAGCCTCAATTTAAGGACACTTTTAGAGAGCTCAAATTACTGTTAAAATACCATTTGGGTAGAAATTTTTAATAACTATTGTGCACTTTATTGCTTTATAAAGCACTTGAGTGAGGTCTAGAGGGCTCTCAGTTCTACACTCAGTTCAGTTCAGTTCTGTCGCTCAGTCGTGTCCAACTCTTTGCGACCCCATGAATCGCAGCATGCCAGGCCTCCCTGTCCATCAACAACTCCCAGAATTCACTCAGACTTACGTTCATCGAGTCCGTGATGCCATCCAGCCATCTCATCCTCTGTCGTCCCCTTCTCCTCCTGCCTCCAATCCCTCCCAGCATCAGAGTTTTTTCCAATGAGTCAACTCTTTGCATGAGGTGGCCAAAGTACTGGAGTTTCAGCTTTAGCATCATTCCCTCCAAAGAAATCCCAGGGCTGATCTCCTTCAAAATGGACTGGTTGGATCTCCTTGCAGTCCAAGGGACTCTCAAGAGTCTTCCCCAGCACCACAGCTCAAAAGCATCAATTCTTCGGTGCTCAGCCTTCTTCACAGTCCAACTCTCACATCCATACATGACTACTGGAAAAACCATAGCCTTGACTAGACGGACCTTAATCGGCAAAGTAATGTCTCTGCTGTTTCTGCTGTTGAATATGCTATCTAGATTGGTCATAATTTTTCTTCCAAGATGTAAGCGTCTTTTAGTTTCATGGCTGCAATCACCATCTGCAGTGATTTTGGAGCCCCAAAAAATAAAGTCTGACGCTGTTTCCACTGTTTCTCCATCTATTTCCCATGAAGTGATGGGACTGGATGCCATGATCTTGATTTTCTGAATGTTGAGCTTTAAGCCAACTTTTTCACTCTCCTCTTTCACTTTCATCAAGAGGCTTTTTAGTTCCTCTTCACTTTCTGCCATAAGAATGGTGTCATCTGCATATCTGAGGTTATTGATATTTCTCCTGGCAATCTTGATTCCAGCTTGTGCTTCCTCCAGCCCAGGGTTTCTCATGATGTACTCTGCATATAAGTTAAATAAGCAGGGTGACAATATACAGCCTTGACGTACTCCTTTTCCTATGTGGAACCAGTCTGTTGTTCCATGGCCTACCAGGGATAGAACCCACTTACCGTGCATTGCAAGGCAGATTCTTAACCACTGGACTGCCAGGGAAGTCCTACCCAACAGTTCTGATATCTACAAGCCTCAATTTAAGGAAACTTTTAGAGAGCCCAAATTACTGTTAAAATACTGTTTGGGTGCAAATTTTTAACAACTATTGCGCACTTTATTGCTTTATAAAGCACTTGAGTGAGGTCTAGAGGGCTCTCAGCTCTACACTCAAGGGTCCCACTAAATTATTATTTTTGTCATTTCCTTTTGTCTGTCAATGGCTATTTCTTAGCTGGGCAACATCAGCAGAGCTACCCTCATATTTCTAATCAGTTCTGAGCTATGACCTGGGAGGAACTTATTTCTGATACATTAAAGTCAATGGCCTCTGGTAAAACTGTTTTCAGTTACTCCTGAGATGACAAAGGAGGTCAAGCTGGGGAAGGAGCAGAAGGAGCAATCCTTTCTTTCCTGCGCAAATTACTTAAGAGCATACAAGTAGTTAATAACAGAAGCAAGGGGAGAATACGGCATCTCAACCAAATTCAGGGCTCTTTCTAATCTAGGCCACAGGAATCTGTGGAGCCCCAGTGCTGTCAGCCAGAAAAAGAAGAATTAACTAAATGACCTGAGGGGTTTTTTTTTTGGCTTTAAAACTCTGTGATGGAGGATTTTCACTTCCAGCCAAGATGGAGTAAGAGGAACTTAGATTCACCCTCCAGTCAAGACAGCTGAAATCGCTGACAAAATATATGAACAATGCTTTTGAAGACAGTGGGCACCAAGTGATGAAGACTAGATGGAAAGTCAATGATTTTCCTAGCGTCTGTCTTGGAAGAGCTCCCAGGCCATGGGGTAGGAAGGGAAACCCAGGTAACACCCAGTGAATTTCCTGAGTTGAAGACATAGAGCTGAGAATCCAGGAAGACAGAGGGAGCTAGGACAGGGTAGAGTTCTTCAGGAGAGATAGATGCACAGAAAGAGAACTCCAGATATCTGCAGGGGACTCTCCTTAAGCGTTCAGCAGACATCTGATCGGTGGAGACAGGTAAGAAGACTGAATCCAAGAAAAGAGCAACCCAAAAGGATGAGAGGGAACAGCACACAGCATTCACACAGACAGGGAAGAGTCAGACTGGGAAACTTCGTACACCACAGGGCACTGGGTAGGATGCTTGAAAAGGTCTTGCCTCAGGACTGGTAGGCAGAGTGGGAAGCACTAGACTAAGTATTGCCCTGGCCCCATTTCATGGGCTTAAAAGGAAGATCTAAAAGGATCAGACTATTTCCAAGTAACTTAACTATGTCTCAGAAGAAAGTTCAAGAATATTTATAGGAATCTAAAAATAGCCAGCAACCAGGAAGGTAAAATTCACAATATTTGGCATCCAGTCAAAGATGTGCAGGCTTGCAGAGGGAGAAATAGTCGACACATAATAAGAATAATCAACAAATTGACCAAACCCTAGAACTGACACTGATGATCTAGAATTAGCAAATAAGAACATTAAACGTTATTATAACTACACCCCATCATCATTGTTGTTTAGTTTCTTGAGTCATGTTCAACTCTTTGTGACCCCCTGGACTGCAGCATGCCAGGCTTATATAACTATTTTCTACAGTTAAGTAGAGGCATGGAAGGCAGAAAAAAAAGACCAAGGGATACACATTTTCAGTTATAAGATGAATAAGTTCTGCCATTTAGAAGGACTAGGGGAGAGTTAAGACAGAAAAATCACTTAAAGAAATAATCCTCAAATTTTTTTAAAATTTCTTGAAAACTATAAATCCACAGAGCCAAGAAGTTCGATTAATTCCAAATATGAGAAATATGAAAAAATACATCAAGGTATATCATAATCAAATTTCTCAAAACCACTAAGAAAAGATAAAATATATAAAGTAGCCAGAGGAACAACCACCAGGGGTTAATTTCCAAAATATAGAAACAGCTCATACAATTCAGTATCAAAAAAACAAATCCAATCAAAAATGGGCAAAAGACCTAAATAAGCATTTCTCTAAGAAGACAGGAAAAAAAAAAAAAGAAGGCATACTGATGGGCCAACAGGCACATGAAAAGTCACTCAACACTGCTAATTATTCAGTTCAGTCCAGTTCAGTCACTTGGTCATGTCCAACTCTTTGCAACCCCGTGAATCGCAGCATGCCAGGCCTCCCTGTCCATCACCAACTCCCGGAGTTCACTCAGACTCATGCCCATCGAGTCAGTGATGCCATCCAACCATCCCATCCTCGGTCGTCCCCTTCTCCTCCTGCCCCCAATCCCTCCCAGCATTAGGGTCTTTTCCAGTGAGTCAACCCTTCGCATGAGGTGGCCAAAGTACTGGAGTTTCAGCTTTAGCATCATTCCCTCCAAAGAAATCCCAGGGTTGATCTCCTTCAGAATGGACTAGTTGGATCTCCTTGCAGTCCAAGGGACTCTCAAGAGTCTTCTCCAACACCACAGTTCAAAGGCATCAATTCTTCGGCGCTGAGCTTTCTTCACAGTCCAACTCTCACATCCATACATGACCACAGGAAAAACCATAGCCTTAATTATTAGAGAAATGCAAATGAAAACCACAACAAGATACCACAGCACATGGGTCAGAATGACCATCATCAAAAAGTCTACAAATAACAAATGCTAGAGCGGGCAGGGAGAAAAAGAAACCCTTCCATACTCTTAGTGGGAATGTAAATTAATGCAATCACTGTGCAAAATAGTACAGAGGTTCCTTAAAAAACTAAAAATAGAGCTACCATATGATCTAGCAATCCCACTCTCAAAAGAAGAAAATGCTAACTTGAAAAGATAGATGCAATGCAGAGTTCATAGCAACACTGTTTACAGTGGCCAATACACAGAAACAACATAAATGTCCATCAACAGATGACTGACTTAAGAAGACAAGAAGGCATTATATATGTATGGGCCTGCCATATGCTGGGTAAAAGAAGCATGTTACAAAAGATCATATGTTGTATGATTCACTTATATAAGATATCCAGAATAAGCAACTATACAGCAGTAAAAAGTAGAATACTTGTTGTCTAGGGCTGAGAGGNTTATAATTGATTATGCCATGTCTATCTAGAATATAATCTTCATGAGGACAAGGGATTGATGAAACACTTCATAGTGAGGAGCTGTTATTTAATATGTTTATTTTCACCACGACAGAGGATTTTTCTGATCAAGGCAAACGGAAGGAAGATCTTCCAGGCATGCCTCAGATACAGCCCTGCTCTCACAGCCGGGGCGGGGAGCCAAAGTGACTGCTAATAACTACAGTTTCTTTTCTATGGGTGAAAAAATATGAAATTAGATTATGGCTATGGCTGCACAACTCTGTGACTATGCTAAACACTGTTAGATAATGTACTCTATTTGAGTGAAGTGTGTGGTTTATGAATAACATTTCAAGAAAGACGTTTTTAAAAGGCAAAATAAAAACTTTTGGGGATATATAAAAGATGAAAGAATTCATCACCAACAGGGCTAAACTCTAAGAAGTATTAAAGGGAGTTCTTCAGATGAAAGAAAAATGATACCAGATGGAAATGTGGATGTACACAAAGGAATGAAGAGCATTGGAAATGGTAACTACCCAGTAATACATTGTGAAGACTTTCCCATGTCAATAGTTTCCAACTGAATATTTACCACCTGCGTGGTTTTCCGTCCTAAGTATCCACCATCATTATTTAAAACTGGTGAAATGAGAAGGTCTAGGATCCAATACATAGGTGAGGAGTTGACCTTCTATATGTGGAAAGATATGTTTTTTTCCCATTGCAACAGAAAAGTAGGATATGTGCAGATACTGGTAGATTACAAGGAAATTTTTTCCTTCTTTTTTTTGAATCACAAGGTAAGAGGAAACATAAGATGGTAAAAATAGAAAGTATAACATTCTAACTACAGTCAGGTTCAAAATTAAAATGGCAACAGCTTGCAAGAATTTTTATGGGTAAGCATAACCTGGAGATTTAGAATCATGAATAAACTAAAAAGAAAAGTATCCTCTTCAAGACAATGCTGCTAAGCTAAGTCGCTTCAGTCGTGTCCAACTCTGTGCGACCCCAAAGACAGCAGCCCACCAGGCTTCGCTGTCCCTGGGATTCTCGAGGCAAGAACACTGGAGTGGGTTGCCATTGCCTTCTCCAATGCATGAAAGAGAAAAGTGAAAGTGCAGTCGTTCAGTCCTGTCCAACTCTTAGCGACCCCATGGACTGCAGCCTACCAGGTTCCTCCATCCATGGATTTTCCAGGCAAGAGTACTGGAGTGGGGTGCCACTGCCTTCTCCGGCTCAAGACAATAGATAGAATTGAATTTGGATGTAAGCAGTTACTTAGAACAATCCCAGTGGGTAAAATATCTAATTGCACCTAGGTATCAGCGTGTCTCTCAGAGTTCACTCAGTCTCATGTCCATCGAGTCCGTGATGCCATCCAGCCATCTCATCCTCGGTCGTCCCCTTCTCCTCCTGCCCCCAATCCCTCCCAGCATCAGAGTCTTTTCCAGTGAGTCAACTCTTCGCATGAGGTGGCCAAAGTACTGGAGTTTCAGCTTCAGCATCATTCCTTCCAAAGAAATCCCAGGGTTGATCTCCTTCAGAATAGACAAAGAAATCCCAGGGTTGACCTCCTTCAGAATGGACTGGTTGGATCTCCTTGCAGTCCAAGGGACTCTCAAGAGTCTTCTCCAACACCACAGTTCAAAAGCATCAATTCTTTGGTGCTCAGCCTTCTTCACAGT
>SJYV01030105.1:410753-608303 GCA_006410875.1 Neotragus pygmaeus
TCAGCTCCTGGTCTTGTTTTTGTTGACTTTATAGAGCTTCTTCACCTTTGGCTGCAGAAAATATAATCAATCTGATTTTGGTGTTGACCATCTGGTGATGTCCATGTGTAGAGTCTTCTCTTGTGTTGTTGGAAGAGGGTGTTTGCTATGACCAGTGTATTTTCTTGGCAAAACTCTATTAGTCTTTGCCCTGCTTCATTCCACATTTCAAGGCCAAATTTGCCTGTTACTCCAGGTGTTTCTTGACTTCCTACTTTAGTATTCCAGTCCCCTATAATGAAAAGGACATCTTTTTGGGGTGTTAGTTCTAAAAGGTCTTGTAGGTCTTCATAAAACCATTCAACTTCAGCTTCTTCAGCATTACTGCTTGGGGCATAGACTTGAATAACTGTGATACTGAATGGTTTGCCTTGGAAATGAACAGAGATCATTCTGTCGTTTTTGAGATTGCATCCAAGTACTGCATTTCGGACTCTTTTGTTACATAGACAGTTTCTTAAAGCTATATTATTTATCAGATAATATGATGGCCAGCAACCTCAATCATTTAGAACTGCATTAGAGTTCTAAAATGAAATCAAAGAGCCTCCAAACACAAGAAAATGAGTTATCACCAAGCCCAGGCAATGATAATACCTCCATTCCAGGTTATTGCAAGACCCAAACCATATCCTGGTTGTAACATGCTGAAGATTTCCTAAGGTCAGTTCTCAATAACAGGTGGATTATCCTCTGTTATACAGGCACCCCTCGCCCAAAAGGCACTAAGTTCACAGTGCATTGGGAAGTAAAAACTTAGGTTTTTTCATGTCTTGTCCCTTATTTGCTCTTTCAATAAGTATTTATTGAGCACTTACTAACAACTTGTTCAGTCATTCAGTCATGTCCAACTTTGTGACCCCATGGACTGCAGCATGCCAGGCTTCCCTGTCTTTCACCATTGCCTGCTCAAACTCACATCCATTGAATTGGTGATGCCAACCAGCCATCTTGTCCTGTGTTGAACCCTTCTCTTCTTGCCTTCAATGAGTGTAGTTGTACTAACAACTACACTCCACACAACCACCTTTTGTGAGTTTGCAGAAAGTTTTCATTCTTTAAAACAATTCTTTTTAATATTTTATTTATTTATGATTTGGTTGCATCAGGTGTTAGTTGCAGCACTTGGGATCTCCAATGCGCTATGTGGGATAATTGCAGCACACTGATTCTCTAGTTGTGGCTCACAGGCTTAGCTGTTCCATGTATGTGGGACCTTAGTTCCCTGACCAGGGGTTGAACTCACATCCCCTGCATTGCAAGGCAGATTCTTAACCACTGGAACACCAGAGAAGTCACAGGAAGTTTTCATTCTTGTTCTTCTAAACCAAGACTCAGCAAGCTTTATCTGTAAAGGGTCACAGAGTCGATATTTTAGGACTTGCAGGCCATAGGGTCTCTGTCTTAACTGGTTCTGCCTTTGTAGCCTAAAAGCAGCCATAGAAAACACATAAATGAGTGGGAATAGCTGTGCTGCAATTAAGTTTAATTTATGAAAAAAAAAAGATGGTGAACCAGCATTGGCTTATGCATTGTAGTTTGCCACCTTCTGTCCTAAAAATTCAGGAAATACATGAATATTCCCACCAGCCTAACATGAAGAAGATAATCTCGTCCAAAACTCTAAAATGAACTTCACCAAAATAAAACAAAACTCCAAATTACTTTAGTTTTCAAATGAGGTCATGGATAAGGAAAATGGGTTTCAGAATTTCACATTTTCAGTTGAATATTTGCCTTTAAAAGTTTCTTTTTACATTTAAAAATATTTAAGATGACTTCGGCTGTCAAGCAAAAGCAGGCATGAAAACAGAGGTTAGCCTCTGGAGGCCTCCCTGACACTTGACCCTTTGGGGGGTTGCAATTCAGCATCTGTGACTGGCCTTTGTTCTTAGATATTATGCTTTAAATGCAGTTCAGTGAAGCCACAATTACAGATTCCAAATACGCCTCCTCATCATTGCTTTTGAAAGGGGGTGTTTTAGAGAGTGTGGAATGGCTCTGGAAGTGAACAGAGAAAGTAACAAATAGCAGTCTGGTATCTAGTGGCCTTTGCTCTGGGGAGGAGAGGCATTTCTGAAATCTGCCTGGATGACACAACTTGGCCCGAGTTACCTGTCCAGAAAGAGTCAGAAATGGTCTCGCCTCAGGACACAATGGGGCCACTGTCCTGCTGCCCGGTTGTAATGCTTAAGGTGGACCTCTCAGCCGTTTCTCTGAACCTCAGCTTCACTCAAACAGGGCACTTGCAGCACCACTGCGAGTGGATGCCCCTCTTTTAATAGGAGGATCAACTTTCACTACAGTGTAGAAAAGTAACATAATTTTCCCAAGTGTCTACTTCCAAGGTGTATTCTAAGGCCCCATTAGGGGGCCCCATTCTGTTTGCAGAATTACAACTAAACACTATATGCTGCAAAGGAATGGGAAGCTTTTTTCAGGTTAAAAATACAACATTAAATAAATATCCACTTTATAGTTTTCAAAACCAAAAAACCACTACCCACATATTGAATATTATGTTTAGATCTGGGAGATGGCAGTCCACTCCAGTATTCTTGCCTGGAGAATCCTGTGGACAGAGAAGCTTGATAGGCTACAGTCCATGGGGTCACAAAGAGTCAGACAGGACTTAATCGACTTAGCACATGTGTCTAACACACACACACACAGGACATCATACAGAAAGAAGGCTTTGGACTAGCATTTTCCAAAGTAAGCTGACTTGCAAGAGTTTAGTAATTCCATGGAAAATCAGTTAAGGATATATTTGACTGCATTTCAGGGAAAGGCAACTATTGATAGCTTGAATAAATAGAATTTTATTTTTATTTCATATGACAAGAATTGAAATGTTACAGACAAACCAGGGCAATGTGCTTCAGTTTAGGAATGTGACTATAGATCCAGGACCCTTTTGTTTTTCCTCTTAGCTAGACTTAGTCTGTTGGCATCTCCCTCTAGGTGACAATAAGCTGCTGTAGCTCCAGACATCATATCCTTATTCAAAGCAGGAAGAAGAGGGAGACGAATAAAAATTTCCTGAAATGGCTTTTACCTTTTATCAGTCAAGGAAAAACTAACTTTGAGGATTTCAACACCCCTAAAACTTCCACACAGATTTTCTTCTGCATTCTGTTGGACATTTATGAGCCCTATGACTATTCTTAGCAGTAAAGAAACTGGGAAAGTAAGAATGTTGGCTTTCTAACCACTATAATAGAGAGTGGCAAGAAAGAAGGGGGTGGATAGATAATTGGATTAGTGAACCCAATTAGTCTACCACAGCACATTATAGGTATTTTTATATTTCTATTTTTTGTGTTTTCCCATTTGTCAGTAATAAAAGTATTTATTTTACTATTTAAAAAGAATAATTTAAAAATATTAGTGTTGTGATAACTGCATTGCTATTGAAGTCTGTAAAAATGTTGACTTCTAACTCAATAAAAATTCTGTTTAAATAAATGTCATTGATTTATAACTGCTCTTCCAATATATGCTCTATAGTAGAAATTGGCAAGTGGCTTCCCTTATGGTTCAATGGTAAAGAATCCACCTGCCAATGCAGGAGATGCAGGTTCGGTCCATGGATCAGGAAGATCCCTTGGAGAAGGAAATGGCAACCTACTCCAGTATTCTTGCCTGGAGAATCCCATGAGGAGCTGGCAGGCTACAGTTCATAGGGTTGCAAAGAGTCAGATGACTGAACAATGCACATGGAAGTTGGCAAACGAGGGCCACAGGGCAAATCAGGCCACCATCTGTTATAAATAAAGTTTTATTGGAACAGAGACACACTCATTCATTTACTGTTGTCTGCGGCTGCTTTTGTGCTGGTACGTCAGAGTTGAATAGCGGCAAACAGTATGGCAAAGACCAGGTTACATCTGCACCTAAAATATTTGCTGTCTGGCCTTATAGGAAAAAAATGGCCAGCCCCTGACTGATAGGTTATGCCCTAGAAGAAGCTAGTTCATCCTGCACAATCTCAGACTCTTCCTGAGGCTCTTCAGGAGCCTCAGGAGACTGACTGCAGTATTTTTAATAAAAACAATAGCCCCCACCAAGGACCTCGTGATACCAACTTTGCCACCTACAGAGACAGATATGGCCCTGGTGTCTTCTGCACTGGGCCACAGGTTCACCTTTCTTGCTAGCTTCCCACTGAAAGTAAGATGTGTATAAATCAGATACTTGGAGAAGAGGATTATTTAGCAAAAATATCGATTTTCTTACATGTGATTTTTCAAAACACCAAGCAATGAACCCATTGGCTTCAGGATCACCTTCAAAGCTGGACCAATCATAAATTATCTTGCTATTATGGACTTTGCAAACAAAAACTTTTTCAGAAAAAATAATAAACCTTGTCTAACCCAGGGCAAATAGGACATAGGACATGCTCCACAGAGAGTTCATTGGAAACGGATTCCGTCTCCCTCCATCTTCTTTAACAGCAGGAGCCATACACCCCTCTTGTAATTTATCCTGACAGTCTCTGGGGCCACCTTTCCTAATGGAACAGTTAATCTCTCTGATATTAACTGTGGCTGATATCAAGTTCTGGCTTTGGATAAAAATCCAACACACTTGGATATAAATCTCCAGAACACTGAGCTGCCCTTGCCGGCCTTGGAAGGTAAAGCCCAGGAGAGACCCAGATGCCCTGTCCTCCCTCCTGCCCTAGTTTCTGAGCTACTGACCACATGGCACGCTTTGCAATGGGTCAGCAGTTGTGGCCAGCTTGGCCTGCGGTGCTGCTAATTATATAAGCTATACTTACCTAGAAAGTATGGGTGGTTTCTTATGAATCTGGCTACTATGATTACAAACTTAATTCCTAAAAGTAAGCCCCAAATGTGGGTTCCTCTCTCTTTTTTAACCCTAGCCCCTGTACTTGCCTTAAAGCAACTCAAATGCCTACAGAACAACAGATATTTGTATGGAAGAAGAAAGCAAATCTTTTTGTTGTTGTTGTTCACCTACTTTGGGCTTTACATACAGTAGCTCATGTCCTGTTGTCTGACTGATAGCTCTGTTGTCTGGTTGACAGCCTCTAACCAAGTGAGTTTGGCTGATGAGGAAATTGAGAGGTCGAGTGACTTGTTCAAGGTTCCAGAGATAAGTGACTAAGCCAGGCTCGACGACAAGCCTGTCCTACTCCAAAAGCCACCATGGGATCATTAGATGACAAACCTAAAGACCTAGAGCCAATCTGTGAACCATCCATCTCTTGAGCCCTGGGTCTTTTAGCCAGCCTGGTCGGCTCAGGCCCAGGCCCAGAAAGGCAGTTATCCTGGATTCATTAAAGGGAGTTGAGAGTCCGAGAGTGCAAAGCTCTGAGGACCAGAAGCTGGAGCAAGTCAGGAATACCTTAAGACAATTCAGAACCCAGATCTCAGCACTTCCAAAGCTCTGCTCCGTACCTCAATCCTGCCTTCCCAATCAGCCCTGATACATCCAGTTCCTTTTTTCTCAACAACTTAACAATCACTTACTAAGCTAATAATTATGTTGCATGTTGCCTGTTAAGTCTCTTCAGTTGTGTCTAACTCTTTACAACT
This sequence comes from Neotragus pygmaeus, assembly GCA_006410875.1. Classification (NCBI taxonomy): domain Eukaryota; kingdom Metazoa; phylum Chordata; class Mammalia; order Artiodactyla; family Bovidae; genus Neotragus; species Neotragus pygmaeus. Next base: position 416,360 of record SJYV01030105.1, read on the forward strand.
CTGTGGCTCCTCCTCTGTCTATGAGAATTCTCCAGGCAAGTAAACTTGTGTGGGTTGCCATACCCTCCTCCAGCGGATCTTCCCAGTCCAGAGATCTAACCCACATTTGTCTCCCGCATTGACAGGTGGGTTCTTTACCACTAGCTCCACCTGGGAAGCCCCATTAATTATGCTGATCAAGTAGCAACTCAACTGACCTGGAGCAGACACTGTCAGCTCTACACCCGGTTTCTTTCAGATCTGTTTTATGTTGGTTTTGTACATTTATTATCGGTTTCTGTATGCTTTACCTCTAACTGCTTTTATTTATGACTTTCTACAAGGAAATAGTCTTGAACCATTGAGCCAATGTCCCTACGTACAGACAGCTAGTTCCCAGGGGTTTAAATCCTCTGAAGGCAGGCTCTCTAGCCAGGGGCTGATGGGCTGGGATAGGAAAGCCCAGCTCCCTTGCCTCCAGGTGGGGCCAACTCTCAAGATGTCATTTCTACTCCAGAATTCCCTGAAGTTTCAGACTGAGACTAGAACTTTGCCTGAAACCATCCCCTTGATAACTGCTTTCTCTTCTCTGATCTACTTTCCTCAGTCCTTTTCCTGCTGCTTCTAGGAGCACACTCAAGAAATTACTCGTGCACAAGTTGTCATGCTTCTGGGTCTGGTTCTGGGGAACCTGTCCTGAAACAATAGCAGATTAAAATTACTCCTTGCAGTTTTTCATCTTTCAGCAGTACAGCCTTCCTGCCTTCATCAGTCTCACAATAGCAGTCATCCTGAGCCTCCTCTTATGTTCCTGACCTGCTCCAGCCTCTCCTCTTTTCTCTTCTGATTCTCTACCTTTAGATCTAACTTTTCTTGATGATTATTAAAAGCTTAATGGCCACATAGGAAACAAACAAAAAAGCCAGAATGCAAACTAGGTTTGTCTGATTCCAAGTTCATGCTATTAGCCACGGGGTGCCTACTACTGAAGATTTGCCTTTGTAACTGATCTCTGGGATCCTGATTCTATAATATCTTCCAAAGACTGTAATGTGGATTTTTTTCATAGAACTTTTAGGGGCTTCCCTGGTGGCTCAGTGGTAAAGAATCTGCTTGCAGTGCAGGAGACACAGTTTCAATCCCTGTGTCTGAAAGATCCCCTGGAGAAGGAAATGGCAGCCCACTCTGGTATTCTTGCCTGGAGAATTCCATGGACAGGGGAGCCTGGTGGGTTACAGTCCATGGGGTCTCAAAAGTCGGAAACAACTTAGCGACTAAACCACCGCCACCCATAGAATTTTTGCAGTTCAAATTCCCTCAAGCCTTTTATCTGACCATTGAGCATCTAATATCTGACTCATTCAATGTCCCCAAAGGAAAGATGATATTTTGAGCTTTATTTGTTCATGTTCACAGTCTAGAAAATATTTCTTGAATGCATTCTCTATACTGGGCTGTATTTGAAACACTATGATTGTTGGATTAGGGAAGGAAGGGAAGGACATTAAAGGCTCTCACTCTCTTTTCTGGTTTTAATTTTCTTTAATGCCTTTTCCCACTCCACCAAAAGTTAAAAACAATATAACACAATAACAATGGGCTTTGGAAGGGAAGTAAAAAAAAAGAAACTGAGTGTTCAAATACTCCAAGCAAAATACTAGCTCTGTGAAATTGAGTAGATCCATGGAAGGTGACTCAAATGGTAGTCTCAACCTGGATACATCCAGGGGATATTTGCCAATGTCTGGGACATCTGTCACAACTAGAGGGTGGGGTTCTGGCCAGAGACGTAGCTAAGCAGCCTGAAATGCAAAGGATAGCGTCCTGTAAAAAAGATTAAAAAAAAAAAAAAAAGACTCCAAATTATCAATAGTGTTGAGGTCGAGAAACCCTGATTTATAGTAATAGTTCCAAACTCATAATGCAGTCGTAGAAACAAATGAACAACTGGCTCCCACTAAGTTCGAGTTCCCCCCTTTCTCACCCTTCCTTTCTCTTCTGTAGCACAGAATATGAACACATTCTCAGATCTGGGACTTTGCTGGGAAACATGAGTCCTGGCCTAACCCTACCCTTCCCACCCCCACCCCATCCCAAGAGAATGGCTCAAATTCACAAGGCAACTCTTCTCACTTCAAAGGAGATACTCTGTTCTCCACAGTGACAGAGATTAAATAGGTGCTTATCATCCTAGCACATGTTGAGAAACAAGCCTTTTTTTGTGTTCCTAAGATGGAAGCCACAAAAAGATCATATGGCAAATGTAATGGCAACCAGATTTCATCCTGGGCTTTACTCTAAAAACCCAGGCTGCAGACATCTGCCTACCTGAACAGCAGCAGCAGGTCTAAGCCCAGGTAGACCTCTGGGACTGATTCCACTTTACTCTTTCCTAAAGCTACAGCATTCTTGACAAATTTCACATTCATTTGTTTCATTAATTCAAATTTGCCCAGACTAGGAAGTTGTGGCCATGAATTTAGTCATTCTTGATTAGAGTTTAAGCTGAGTCACTCATTCCTGGGTTGTCCAACATGATAGCCACTAGCCACAAATGGCTATTTAAATTAAAGTTAATATAAAGGTTTTAAAAATTAAAAATGTAGTTCCCTAGTCACACTAGCCACATTTCAACTGCCCAGTAGTCCTTGTGGCCAGTAACTACCTCACTAGACAATGTAAGGTCTTCCCTGATGGCTCAGATGATAAAGAATCTGCATGCAATTCAGGAGCCCTGGGTGTGATCCCTTTGTTGGGAAGGTCCCCTGGAGAAGGGAATGGCTACCCACTCCAGGGAATGGCCTGGAGAATCCCATGGACAGAGGAACCTGGCTGGCTATAATCCATAGCGTCACAAAGAGTCAGACACAATTGAAGTGACTTACCATGGACACACGAATATAGAATAGTTCCATCATGGATAGTTGGACAGCTCTGTACAAATGATACTCAGCAAATCATTTCTAAATTTCTTTAAACACTTGTTTCTTCAGTGGTAAAAGTAGAGACCATATTTCCTGACTTGTCCCTTTTCTAGAATTCTTGGAAATGTGAACCAATGGAGAAAGAGAATGTGTGCCTTATAAAATACAAAATAGTATGCAAATGTTTAAGGATTGTGACAAGAGCCCAGATCATTTCCTTTAGCAAAGATTGTCAGACCAGCTTTATTGCCAAGAAACCAAAATGCTTCTCTCCAAATCTTTGATTTCTGGATTTATAAATTATTGCTACAGGTGAGTACCTCTAAGTGGAGGAAGGTTTGTGGGTATGTTTTCCCCTCCTTCATAACTAAAGTCTCTGCTGTGTACACTGTAAATCTATTGGTGTATTCAAAGAGTTTTGAAGGTCGTGAATTTTCCCTTTGCCTGTTGAGGAAGTTTTCACTCTCATCTTGCATTTACCTTCTGAAGTGTCAGGCCAGCTCCTCCATCCCTAATGGGGCATTTGAGCAAATTCAATCTTTGGTCTCGAGGGAGTCTTTGAATTCTTATATAGGATCAACAAAGCCTTTCAACTCAAATAGAAGGGATAATTCCCATTAAGCCCTGAGTAGTCTTTGGTGTTTGCTCTGCTATCAGCTGGGACACACTCCACCTAGAGAACAAACCTCTGTCTTCACTTAGGCTTGTCCTGATTTGTCATAAGTTGTAGCTCGGTGAAAGCGCTTTAAGATAATAAGAGTATGAGTGTCAAGTAATTGGCTAAATTATGTCTGAGAAGCCTCAAAATATGCCAGCAAGGCAGCTCAGGCAATCTAGGAAGTACCACTGAAGTCTGGAAGGTTGAGTCATTCTCAGGCCTCTCAGAGGCCCTTTTGTGTCTTTCTAATCATAATAATGAGGCCTGAGGCTTTCTTGATGGTCCAGTGGCTAGGACTCTGTGTTTCTGTTGCAGGAGGCCTGGGTTTGATCCCTGGTCAGGGAACTAGATACCACATGCTGCGACTAAGGTCTTGCGTGCCACAACTAAGACCTGGAGCAGCCAAATAAATAAATGTTATTTTAAAAAGAATTAAAATAATGATAATAATCAGGGCATCTGCATGCTGTTTAGGGTGAAGATGCTTTATTGACATCCACTGTTGAGCCATGCCATTCTTACCTCATGTAAGAAAACGCTATAGACCAGAAAATGGTGTCCTGGAATCAGGCTGGGCCAGAGGACAACTTTAAGTGTTGCCTTGTTTCTCCTTCTATGTATCAAAGCTATTATAGTGAAAAAGCAGACAAAAACCCTAGCTTCATGATTGGTAGCTCAGATGGTGAAGAATCTGCCTGCAATGCAGGAGACCTGAGTTCTATCCCTGGGTTGGGAAGGTCCCCTGGAGAAGGGAATGGCAACCCAGTCCAGTACTCTCACCTGAGAAATCCCTTGGAGAGAGGAGTCTGGTGGTCTATAGTCTGTAGGGTCACAGAGTTGGACACGACTGAGTGACTGACACTAACAACACGGAACTTGTGTTTTAGTGGGGAGGGGAAGGCAGGAGGGGGAAAGGGGAAAGGTAATTTAAAAATGAACTTCAAAATATATGCAATAAGAAAATATAATGGGACGAGAATGTCAGAGTAAAAGTTGACATTTCAATTTCACAAATAATGAAGTTGTTTTTTTTTTTAATTCAGGGGAGACCTCATAAAGTGACATCTCAGTAGGAACCTGTGGGAAATGAGAAGACAAACCCTGGGGATTTCAGTAGGCAGAGCTTACCAGCCAGAGGAAGCTGGCATGTGCCCAGGCCCTGGGGCAGATGCACGCAAGCCTGGCCTCTTTGTGAAAGTGTAGCAGATTAGAGTGGCTAAAGCAGAACAGGAGGAAGAGGGAATATCTGGGGAGGAGGTCGTGGAGGTGACATGGGATCAGATCATATAGGCTTCCTTCCATATTCTTCTCTGTAAGACAGGAGGACTGTTTGTAGAGTTTTGAGCAGATGAGTGAAACAATCCAACTTAGGTTCTTAAAGCGCCGTTAGGGATATTATGCTGAGAATAGGCCAGGTGAAGGGGAAGCAATGCACAGATGAAGACAGTCAATCAGCCTCACAGGGTTTTCTCTGACCCTGTTTTCTGTCAGCAGCTCACCAGCCTTGCCGCTAGGACTGTAGACATTCATACCAACCAGTGCTGTCCCCTCCAAGAGCCAGCTCATAGACTGCAATGAATTGTACCATTGAATTCATTCTGTCCATTGATTCTACTCAGCCTCATAAAATCAGAGCTTATCTGTGTTGGAAGGAACACAGACAAGTACTTGGTTCAACTGTTCCTTTTGAAAATTGTGAAACAGATCATCCATAGAGAATCATTTAAGTGATACTTTAGTATTCATGTACTTCTATCCAGTTACAAAGTAGAACACTACTGCTGCTGCTACTGCTAAGTCGCTTCAGTCGTGTCCAACTCTGTGTGACCCCATAGACAGCAGCCCACCAGGCTCCCCCGTCCCTGGGATTCTCCAGGCAAGAACACTGGAGTGGGTTGCCATTTCCTTCTCCAATGCATGAAAGTGAAAAGTGAAAGTGAAGTCGCTCAGTCGTGTCCGACTCTTCGAGACCCTAAGGACTGCAGCCTACTAGTCCCTTACATACCCAATGGGTCCCTTCCCAGTCACATGCTTCTCCCTTCACCCCCATCTAGAAGTAACTACTATCTTACCTTCTGTGTTAATNGCCATTTCCTTCTCCAATGCGTGAAAGTGAAAAGTGAAAGTGAAGTAGCTCAGTCGTGTCTGACTCTTCGCGACCCGGTGGACTGCAGCCCACCGGGTGCCTCCGTCCATGGGATTTTCTAGGCAAGAGTACTGGAGTGGGGTGCCATTGCCTTCTCCAGACTAAACATACAGGCACCCCTTAACCAGAAGGCAGATTTTTAACCACTGGACCATCAGGGAAGTCCTTTTTCAAGATTTAAATGCTTCTTAACATTATCATCTGCATTTATAGGAGTGGTATTTTGTTGTAATTATATCCATACACAAGTCAGATTTCTGCCTCTTTGTTACTTTAGTTGTTGACATGTTAAGAATCAAAAGAAAGCCATAGTTTTTCCATGTGCTGGAATTGACTGACCGTCAATGTTTGTGAGGTTTAAATGCTCCTATATTCATTTGCTGTTTTTATTGAAATATAATTTACCTGCAAAAAATGCAGATATTTTAATGTTTAGTTTGATGAATTTCAGAAATTATATATGCCCTTTTAATCATTATTTTTATCAAAACAGGAGAAAATTTTCATCACCTGAAATGAGTCCAGTTTTAATTCTCTCCACCTTCATACTCACTTTCCATCACTAAGAAAATTTTTTTATGTTCTTAGTCTTATTAATAGTATAAATGAATTTAAGTAAATGTGTCTGTATAGTGTCTCTCACATAACTTTTTTTGGATTCATTTGTGTTGTTACTTTATCAGTAATTCTTTTGCTGCTGAGTAATATTTCCTTGTATGAAATCAGTTTGTTTATCTGTACTCCTGTTGATGGACTTTTGGATAGTTTCCAGCTTCTGGCTATTATAAATAAGAGTACTGTTAACAAATGGCAACCCACTCCAGTATTCTTGCCTGGAAAATCCCATGGACAGAGGAGCCTGGTAGGCTATAGTCCATGGGGTCACAAAGAGTCAGACATGACTGAGTAACTAACAGCATTTGTGCACAAGTCTTTTTGTGGACATGTTTTCATTTCCCTTGAGTAANAAATCCCATGGACAGAGGAGCCTGGTAGGCTATAGTCCATGGGGTCACAAAGAGTCAGACATGACTGAGTAACTAACAGCATTTGTGCACAAGTCTTTTTGTGGACATGTTTTCATTTCCCTTGAGTAAATGTCTAGGAAGTGAGTGATTGACCCCTTTAGCGAAATCTAAGGCTTTCTTTTTGAGTTTCAGCCAACCCATGCTGCATGGATTGGGAAAAGTCATAAAAATATAAAAAGGCAAAGAAATGTGAATCTGTCGTGTTGTGTGGATCCCTTCCCTTTAACTTCTGCTTGCTTTTTAGCCATTCTCTAGTGCCTCCAAGTCTCTTTTTAAACTAGCTTGTTTAGAGGTTGTACTTTTTATTTGCAAGGGAAGTTTATGTCATATAAACTATTTCCTTCCATTATCAGGTTAGGAACTCCAGACGTGCCTCTTTTAAATTGTGAGTCTTCTTCTGTCCCTCCTCTGTTCCACATCCGCCAGTCTTTCCATGTTGCTTATGACAGAAGTCAACGTTCTTACAGTTGCCTTTAAGACCCTATATTATCAGTAGACTCCTCTTGGTCTGCTATCTTGTTGACCTTCACCTGGTTCACTTGGGATCATTTTATGCTTTTTACTTCAGAAGCTTTTGGGTGTTCCTGTGGTTGGTTTCCTTATCTTTTCCAGCCCTGTGCTCAAATATCATGTTGATCAGTGACCCTTCTTATAATCATCATAGTGNAAATAGAAGGGATAATTCCCATTAAGCCCTGAGTAGTCTTTGGTGTTTGCTCTGCTATCAGCTGGGACACACTCCACCTAGAGAACAAACCTCTGTCTTCACTTAGGCTTGTCCTGATTTGTCATAAGTTGTAGCTCGGTGAAAGCGCTTTAAGATAATAAGAGTATGAGTGTCAAGTAATTGGCTAAATTATGTCTGAGAAGCCTCAAAATATGCCAGCAAGGCAGCTCAGGCAATCTAGGAAGTACCACTGAAGTCTGGAAGGTTGAGTCATTCTCAGGCCTCTCAGAGGCCCTTTTGTGTCTTTCTAATCATAATAATGAGGCCTGAGGCTTTCTTGATGGTCCAGTGGCTAGGACTCTGTGTTTCTGTTGCAGGAGGCCTGGGTTTGATCCCTGGTCAGGGAACTAGATACCACATGCTGCGACTAAGGTCTTGCGTGCCACAACTAAGACCTGGAGCAGCCAAATAAATAAATGTTATTTTAAAAAGAATTAAAATAATGATAATAATCAGGGCATCTGCATGCTGTTTAGGGTGAAGATGCTTTATTGACATCCACTGTTGAGCCATGCCATTCTTACCTCATGTAAGAAAACGCTATAGACCAGAAAATGGTGTCCTGGAATCAGGCTGGGCCAGAGGACAACTTTAAGTGTTGCCTTGTTTCTCCTTCTATGTATCAAAGCTATTATAGTGAAAAAGCAGACAAAAACCCTAGCTTCATGATTGGTAGCTCAGATGGTGAAGAATCTGCCTGCAATGCAGGAGACCTGAGTTCTATCCCTGGGTTGGGAAGGTCCCCTGGAGAAGGGAATGGCAACCCAGTCCAGTACTCTCACCTGAGAAATCCCTTGGAGAGAGGAGTCTGGTGGTCTATAGTCTGTAGGGTCACAGAGTTGGACACGACTGAGTGACTGACACTAACAACACGGAACTTGTGTTTTAGTGGGGAGGGGAAGGCAGGAGGGGGAAAGGGGAAAGGTAATTTAAAAATGAACTTCAAAATATATGCAATAAGAAAATATAATGGGACGAGAATGTCAGAGTAAAAGTTGACATTTCAATTTCACAAATAATGAAGTTGTTTTTTTTTTTAATTCAGGGGAGACCTCATAAAGTGACATCTCAGTAGGAACCTGTGGGAAATGAGAAGACAAACCCTGGGGATTTCAGTAGGCAGAGCTTACCAGCCAGAGGAAGCTGGCATGTGCCCAGGCCCTGGGGCAGATGCACGCAAGCCTGGCCTCTTTGTGAAAGTGTAGCAGATTAGAGTGGCTAAAGCAGAACAGGAGGAAGAGGGAATATCTGGGGAGGAGGTCGTGGAGGTGACATGGGATCAGATCATATAGGCTTCCTTCCATATTCTTCTCTGTAAGACAGGAGGACTGTTTGTAGAGTTTTGAGCAGATGAGTGAAACAATCCAACTTAGGTTCTTAAAGCGCCGTTAGGGATATTATGCTGAGAATAGGCCAGGTGAAGGGGAAGCAATGCACAGATGAAGACAGTCAATCAGCCTCACAGGGTTTTCTCTGACCCTGTTTTCTGTCAGCAGCTCACCAGCCTTGCCGCTAGGACTGTAGACATTCATACCAACCAGTGCTGTCCCCTCCAAGAGCCAGCTCATAGACTGCAATGAATTGTACCATTGAATTCATTCTGTCCATTGATTCTACTCAGCCTCATAAAATCAGAGCTTATCTGTGTTGGAAGGAACACAGACAAGTACTTGGTTCAACTGTTCCTTTTGAAAATTGTGAAACAGATCATCCATAGAGAATCATTTAAGTGATACTTTAGTATTCATGTACTTCTATCCAGTTACAAAGTAGAACACTACTGCTGCTGCTACTGCTAAGTCGCTTCAGTCGTGTCCAACTCTGTGTGACCCCATAGACAGCAGCCCACCAGGCTCCCCCGTCCCTGGGATTCTCCAGGCAAGAACACTGGAGTGGGTTGCCATTTCCTTCTCCAATGCATGAAAGTGAAAAGTGAAAGTGAAGTCGCTCAGTCGTGTCCGACTCTTCGAGACCCTAAGGACTGCAGCCTACTAGTCCCTTACATACCCAATGGGTCCCTTCCCAGTCACATGCTTCTCCCTTCACCCCCATCTAGAAGTAACTACTATCTTACCTTCTGTGTTAATAATTCCCCAGGGTTGGTTTTTTTTTGGGGGGGTGGGTCTCTCACCTGTGCTTCCTGATGGCTCAGTGTCTCCCTGATGGCTCAGTGAGTCAAGAATCCGCCTACAATGCAGGAGACAAAGTAAACGCGGGTTCAATCACTGGGTGGGGAAGATCCCCTGGAGGAGGAAAATGGCAGCCCACTCCAGTATTCTTGCCTGAAAAATCCCCTGGACAGAGAAGCCTTGTAGGCTATAGTTCATGGGGGTCTCAAGAGTTGGACATAACTGAGCAATTAAGCATGAACGTAAGCTCCCATATGCATGAACAGCCAAATAATAAGTTTAGTTTTGGAAATCGGGCAGCAGCACGCACCTGCATGTGTCCCTGCTGGTTGGAGACCCACAGGAGGAGACAGGCTGAACTGAATCTCCAGGGGATGATTTCAATCTGGCTCCAGCCTCCCTGAGATTGTACAAGAGTCCCTTTGGGAGAAGCAACTGGGCAAGGTCACAAGTGAGTCCTCAAAACATAGAGCTCACTCAGAACATGAGTCTGGCAACACAAGTGTGGACCAAGAACTAGATGTGGGGAAGGTGTAGAGTTGGAGAGAGTGGGTAGCTGTGAATGGCATGGTATACGTCTGGCTCAGAAGATCAGGTCAAAGCAGAATGCTGCTGTGGGTGGCATGAGTGTTCTCAGCTTATCCAAGCAGCCTGGCATGGGGCAGAGAGCAAGGGGTCACTCAGCGTAAGGGAAGCCAGCTCTAGTCCAGAGCCCAGGGCACCCTCCCAGGTGTTCTGTCCTCGGGTTAGCAGGGGATTTGGTACTGACAGCACTCTTGGGTCTGTCTTTGCTCAGATCTGGTGAGCTGCCTGTCACGTGTAGACACAGCTGCCATTCCAGGATGGACCTTCACCATCCTTCCAGGAATTCCCCTCACCTCTCTCTTCTTTTGGCACGGCTGTATCCACATCTTCTCATTCTTGATTTTTTTTTCTTTCATTTTGTTGAAGTACCTCCTTTAGTTGATTTTTTAGATCATTTTGAGATTAAATATGTGAAAATTTGCTATTCTACCCTCAATTATGGCAACCCACTCCAGTATTCTTGCCTGGGAAATCTCATGGACTGAGGAGCCTGGCGGGCCACTGTCTATGGAGGTGCAAAGAGTCAGACACAACTGAGTAACACACACACCCTCAAATTATAATGAATGATTTGGCCAGGTATCTAATTGTTAGTTAGATGTTATTTGGGTTTCCCAGGTGGTGCTAGTGGTAAAGAACCTGCCTCCCAACGCAGGAGACATAAAAGATGCAGTCCTTGGTTCAGTCCCTGGGTCGGGAAGATCCCCTGGAGGAGAGCACAGCAACCCCCTCCAGTGTTCTTGCCTGGAGAATCCCATGGACAGAGGCACCTGGCGGGCTACAGTCCACAGGTTCACAAAGGCTTTAGAATGTGGGGAGGTGCTTCTGTTGAAAAATCGGAAGTTTTTCTAATGTAATCTGTTTTTTCTCTCGATAAAGTGAAGTCACTCAGTCATGTCCAACTCTTTGCGACCCCAGGGACTGTAGCCTACAACGCTCCTCAGTCCATGGGATTTACTAGGCAAGAGTACTGGAATGGGTTGTCATTTCCTGCTCCAGATGATCTTCCCAACCCAGGGATCAAACCTGAGTCTCCCACATTGTAGGCAGATAGATGCTTTAGTGTCTGAGCCAGTGGGGAAGTCTTCTTTTCTCTCCATAAACTCATAGAATCTTTTTATGTCTCCACTAATCAAAAATTTCCTGATAAGCTTTTATGTGAATTTTTTACTCCAACCCCTGTGAACTTTGGTGATACTTTTGATCAACCAATCCATGTCCTTCAATGCTGGGAAATTCTCTTAAATTATTTTATGAACCGGTTCCAGCCTTCCTCTGGGCTTTTTTTCAGATTTCATTTTTCTGAAATTCCTTTTGGACCTGTCCTCTAATATTTAATATTGGTATAATTTCTTTTCTATTTTTTATTTCTTTGTCTTTTTGCTCAAGGTTTTGTGATATTTCTTCCAATTTATCTTTCAATGCTGATGAGATTTTTATCTGTCCTCATGTTTTTAATTGCTAAAAACTCATTTTCTTCTGTTTTAGAACATCTTTTCCTCATTTCATTCCTGGGCTATCCTGTCTCTCTTAGAAACATTAATAAAAGATATTTTGGCATTTCATTTCCCTTGAGTCTATATTTCCTCTCCATTGCATTTCCTGTTTATTTGTTGTGGCCTCTGTATTTCATGTGAGAGCCTTTTCTGATGTCTGATAATCTTTGTTGCTTATTATGAATAAAAGTTGGGAAACGAAAAACCTGATTAGATGCTCCCAGCCAAGAAGTAGAGTCTGTCAGCACTGACTTGACCAAACCATGTGTTAGGAAATCCCCTTTGTGGGTATCTTTTAGTCTTTCTTCTTGGCTGGAGGTTAGAGTCCCCAGAGAAGACTCCACCCATCTCTGGCCTGGAAAGGAGAGCTCTTGGCACATTCCGTGGTCAAAGTAAAAGAAGATTAGAGATCTTAGCGCACAGCAAGCATTGTGAAGTCACTTAAGTCCTTGTCTTTTTCAGTGTTTATGATTCACACCTGATGTCCCCTGCTCCAGTGACCTCCAATTTTGCACCCCTCCAGCCCCATAAAATAAGCCTTCAGACTTACCAGTTGTTTAACCATTTAAGGCAAGTAATCCTAGCTGCAGTAACAAACAAATTCCCAAATCTCAATGGTTTAACAAAATTAGTTGACTTCCTATTCCTGCAGAGCCTCATGTCAATGATCTGACTTGGCAGAGTAGGGGTCCATTTTCCTTTCTTCCTGTGGCTCCACCAGGTCTCATAGATTGCTCTATTTGGCTTCGTATGTTGAAAAAGAGAGGATTAGGCACGTAAGGTTGTTATAGGTCAAGCTTGGAAGGGGGGCTCTCATGGTGCCTACATTACATGTGGACTCAGTCCTGTGGCCACACCTAACTGCACAGAGACAGACACGTATTGAGCTGTGTGCCCAGAAGGAAAAGCAAACGGGCTTCAGTGAACACATGGCAATCACTACTCTAAAGACCCTAGCGTGTTGCTTAACCTCCATGAGTATCAATTCTTTTAAGCTATAAAACAGTAACATTGGAATAATACTGTCTGCCTTACAGCTTATTGTGAAGGTTACATTTGTGAAGTGTGTGGTCTAATGCCAGGCACACAATCAACCCCCCAGGGAATGATTGCTGTTATTATTGTTGCCGTGTGTTTTTCTTATCTCTCATTGATTCATTTTATCAAAAATGGGGATCTATGAAAGATCAAATGGCAACCCACTCCAGTGTTCTTGCCTGGAGAATCCCAGGGAAGGGGGAGCCTGGTGGGCTGCCGTCTATGGGGTCGCACAGAGTCAGACACGACTGAAACGACTTAGCAGCAGCATGAAAGATCAAATCTTAGAAATCATAGAAATTTACAAAACAGATGACAGTAGACAGAAGAACAATAAGGAAAAGAAAGAGGACGAGGAGGAGAGTCTGGTACTGAATAACATACCATTTCATTTATATGTTGAATATTTTCTGAACATCTATTGTGTACCAAGCATTGTTAGAGATCCAGAGATACTAAGATAAATAATATCCCTGCCCTTGTGGTCTGACTGAGAATCAAAAAGCTAAACATTGACACACTTTTGGAAACATTGGGCCGTTTTATAGAGAATAGTTGGGAGATATCCCAGAGGATAAAAAATCTGAAATAATTTTCCATTTTGGCAGTCAAAACTTAGATTAGTCAAGGTTATCAATCACCTCCGTGATCCTAAACCCAGTGGTAAATTCTTGGTCTTTATCTTACTTGCCTTGCATCTAACGGTGACCTCATCTTTGACAGAATGTCTTCACCTGGCTTCCAGAGCAACAGGCATCCCTGGATTTGCTTTCATTTTGTTGGTTGCTTCTTCCTAGTCTCTTGTATTAGACCTTTTTCATTCCCCAAGTTTCAGGTGTTACCTCTTCTCTTCTTCACCCCTCCCTTAGTGATCTCATACAGGGTTGTAGCTTCCAAGATCACGTAGAAATTGAAGACCCCCTAAACTATGTATTCTGCTCAGGCCTTTCATGAGCTTCAGACTCAAATATTCAATTGCTGACTCAAGTTCTGTACTTGGGGGCCTATTAGCTGAACTTCTGATCTTTTCCCATTTCTAAAGCTCCTATTCCCACACTGCTCTCAATCTCATTAACTGGCAATATTCTTCCATTATTGAGGCCACAGATTTAGGAGTCATCCTTGACTCCTGTTCACACAAACCATCAGTCAATCCCGATCACTCTACCTTCAAAAGATTTCTGCAACCCAAATACCTTTAACCGTATCTACTGCCATTGCCACAATGCAAACCACCATCTGCTTTCACGTGGGTTATCTCATTAGCCTTCTAAATGTTTTTCTGCTTTTTGCCATAGTATTTGGGGCTTCCCAGGTGGTGCAGTGGTAAAGAATCCATCTGCTCTTGCAGGAGAGCTGGGTTAGATTCCTGGGTCAGGAAAATTCCCTGGAGTAGGAAATGGCAACCCACTCTCGCCTGGGGAATTCCAAGGACAAAGGAGCCTGGCAGGCTACACAGTCCATGGGGTCACAAAGAGTTGGACAGTCACAACTGAATGTCTGATCATGCATGCTTGCAAGCCGTGGCATTTATCATCATCTGTCATAATGATCGCTTGTCTCTGCTACTAGAATGTAAGTTTTAAGGATTTTTTTTGTCTTAAGATGTAAGTTTTAAGGGTTTTTTTTAGCTGCTGTGTACCCAGTAGCTAAAACATTGTCTGCCACATAGTAGGTGAGTAAATGAAGAAGAGAATGTGAGTACTCTTTTCATATCCCTCCCACAATTTAGAATAGCCCCTTCCATCCTTGAAAGAGATCGAAGCAAGGTCAATCTGATTTGAGCACTTCTGCTGCCTTTGCATCTTTTAGAGTATTGTTGTATTTGCTGAAGCAGGAGCTGGGCTGACCTTGGGCAAGAAGATGAGCTCTTGGGAGAAGAGCACAGGTTCGGTTCTCCAGGCCCAGGAGAAATGCTATAGCCTGGCGGTTCTGGAAAAGCACAAGTCAGTGTCATGTCCCCATCCTCTTCCATGACTCCCCTTTGGCAAATTTTGGCAAATTTAGCAGCCCTCTCCTCTAGGAATCCCTGGCACTTCATTCATTGAACTTAAAAGATACTGTGTTTCTTGCAGCAGGCAATGCTGTTTTTCCTCCACCTTCTGTTCCCAGCACCTAGCTATAATGACTAACTTATCCTGGTTTTCTGAGAACTGTCCTGGTTTTAAAACTGAAAGGCTTGCCTCCCAGGAACCCTCCCTGGATAAACCAGGTTTAACCCTCCCTGGTTTAACCCTCTGGATAAACCAAGAGGGTTTTGTTCCCCTATACTTAGCCCACCTGTGACCTGGCTGTTATTGTTGTTCAGTCAGTAAGTCCTGTCCTGCTCTTTGTAACCCCGTGGACTGTAGAGCCCACCAGGCTCCACAGTCCATGGGATTTCCCAGGCAAGAATACTAGAGCAGGTTACTATTTCCTTCTCCAGGGGATCATCTCAAACCAGGGGTATGACCCTTGGTCTCCTTCATTGGCAGGCAGATTCTTTACCACTGAGCCACTGTCCCCTCGTAGGCCATAATAAATAAATGTTGGATGAAGCTGATGCACTGCAATGATCTGTTCATGCTATTCCCCTCCAGTACCTGGCATATGCCATAAAGTTTCCTAAAATGTATTTCAGAGAACCCTAGTTCCATACGATACCAACAAAGATCCTTACTATATTAGATGCTGTTTCTGCCTCCTACCCTCAGATCTCCTTTCCAGGGATGGTACATCCATTCCCTAGATTATCTGACTCCTGGCTACTAACAACAAACAACTGTACCCTTTACCAGAAAAGAAATTTCCTTTAGCCCTAAGAGAGGCTTCTTGCATAGAGATTTCAGAGGGATTTTTCCCTCCTTCCCCAAGGGTCACTTGGAGGTGATTAGTGTCTGATTCTGGCATAAAAATCTCATCCCACCTTATTCAAGATGAGATAACTGACAACACGGGTAATTACTGTTGTTCAGTTGCTAAGTTATGTTCAACTCTTTGTGACCCCCATGGACTGTAGCACACCAGGATTCCCTGTTCTTCACTATCTCCCAGAGTTTGCTTACATTCATGTCCATTGAATTGGTGATACTATCTAACCATCTCATCCTCTGTCACCTTCTTCTCCTGCCCTCCATCTTTCCCAGCATCAAGGTCTTTTCCAATGAGTCAGCTCTTCACATCAGGTGACCAGAGTATTGGAAATTTAGCATACTTCCAATGGAATATTCAGAGTTGATTTCCTTTAGGGTTGTCTGGTATAATCTCCTTGCAGTCCAAGGGACTCTCAAGAGTCTTTTCCAGCAACACAGTTCAAAAGCATCAATACTTCAGTGCCTAGCCTCCATAATTCAACTCTCATATCTATACATGACTCCTGGAAAAACCATGACTTTGAATATGGACCTTGTTGGCAAAGTGATGTCTCTGCTTTTCAATAAGCTCTCTAGTTTGTCATAGTTTTCCTTCCAAGGAGCGAGCATCTTTTAATTTCATGGCTGCAGTCACTGTCCACAGTGATTTTGGAGCCCTACGAAAGAAAATCCGTCACTGTTTCCACTTTTTTCCCTTCTATTTGCCATGAAGTGATGAGGCCGGATGCCATGATCTTAGTTTTTTCACTATTGAGTTTTAAGCCAGCTTTTTCATTCTCTTCTTTCACCTTCATCAGGAGGCTCTTTTGTTCCTCTTCACTTTCTGCCATTAGGGTGGTATCATCTGCATATCTGAGGTTATTTCTCCCCAAATTAGTCAAGTCCATTCATCTGCTTTCGCTAATCAAGGTTGTTTTAATTGTTACTACAAAGACTCACATGTCCTTCAAGCAGCAGATGACCTAAACAATAAGATGTTTACTGGGAACTTGGAGTCAGCAGCACATAGTCTGAGCTGAGCTGGTTAAGATTGGATAGGACCATGGACCTTTCAACTGGCCACCTGCAGAGAACTCTAGTTTAGTTACACCTGCACAGAATAACGATTACTGTGCCTCTCGTTCCCCACGTTCCCCACGCCTCAGACCATGCTGCTTCTTTATTGGCTATCCCATAAGTGCCCCTAGTCCCTTGCCTTTGGGGAGGCAGAACTGAGACTCATTCTTCCATCTCCTTGTCTGGCTGCCTTGTGAATAAGTTCCTCTTTGCTGCAAACCAGCATCTCAGCTTTTTACCTTGCTCTGTGTCAGGCAAAATGAACTTGGTTCGGTAACCTACCTCTGCAGCATGTTTCACGCAACAGAGCTCCCCATGGGATTCAGTAGAGGCTAGGTTTCAGTTGAACCTGTGTCTTTGTAAAGTTTCTTCTTTTTCTTATAGATTTCTCCAAAGGGATCTATCTCAGTAAACCACTTGTAAAAGCATCTCCGTCTTAGACTCTGTTCTGAACAAGCCAAACATAAGGCAGTTATTACTTAGGGTTATCCTAGGAAGGTACCTCTAAGTGTTCTGGAGTTTAATCCCCCACCTCATTGCAGCTGGTGATGAGGCCAACCCCTGCCCCTAACCTCTGCTGGTCAGTGGAAATTTGTGGTCCTCAGCATACTGTAAATGCTAAGATTTCCCTGAACTTTGATAGAATACAGGTAAGAAGATGCACTAACATGTACAATACCTCTAGGAGGGAAAGGTATAAGGGAAACAGTAATTATTGAGATAGTGAAAGTGGGTAGTTGTTTGAGTGCCCTCTATACACTGAAGAAAGAACATCATAGGTTCAGATTAATGGCTCATCAATTCAAAGCAAAGTTTGAAATTCAAACTTGACAGTATTTATCCTGTAACCCAGAGAAGAAACTGGGCCAAACACCAGGCTCAAAATTATTTGTAACAGCAGAACTTCAGAGAAGTTTGAATTCTAAGTCTTAAAAAGACTTCTAATGCTGAAGTTCTTCCCTGACAGAGAGGTGGGATGCTGAGTCTGGGATGAAGGTGTCTGGAGAGAAGTGCTGAAGAATCTTGAGCTACCAGTTGTCCTTGAACCTCTGCACCTTGCAGAAGTGAGCCGCAACCCCTCCTTAGATCCTCCTCTCCCCACCCAGCCTCACGTGATGATGGCACATAAGCCTCAAAGGAGGCAATGCTCACCCTCAGGATTTAGACCTACTTTCCCTCCTGGCCACCAGCCCATCCTTATGGGCAAACCTCAGCTTGAATCGGCTGAGGAAGTACTGGGCCTAGAGAAGGGACTTCATACCAACTCAACATCACATATAGATAAAGGAGCTGGGAGAAATGCCAGAAATGGGTCAGGAAGGTATTGGGTCAAGAAGAACAACATAGAAAATTGGTTAAGGGAGACTTTTTCAGGATCTGGGTCCTCTCTACAACATAAATCCCCAGTGATTGTTGGGATATGCTGATTGTTTAAATAACTGGCCTGGGCGCTAGTCTGATATTCTGTGGAGGTGTATCTTGGAAACTTGAAGAAGCAACAGTTAGTAATAAATGATACTGAAACTAGATCAACTGTCTAGATTGTGGAAGAAGAGATCAAAAAGCCCACGAAAGCAGGTGTACTAGAGTGGGTCCTTGGGGCAAGACTGGAATAAGAGATAAGCTGTCTTTCCCTCTCAGGAAGGCCCAGAGAACATTCTGTTTACCAAAATGGCAGGGTTGTGTTGGTCAGGAGAACAGAAGCATTGTTCAGATGCTCAGTCACGGCTTTCCTCTGGAGGCTGAGCAAGTGGTAGGAGTTTCCTAGTAGCAGTGAGAAGGCAGAGGTCAGGAGGCAGTGCTTAACTTTGGAAACCATGTAAATAGAGCTGCAGAAATGATCAGTAAGGCTGGGCTGGCAGCCAGAAAGGCCTGACATTCAAGGATATTTGGAGATAATGAACAACACGGCATTTCTAAGGACAAGATTGACAGCCAACAAGAAATTAAACTGATTTCTTTACTCTGAGACATCTCAAATTTTACATTAGGTTCAGGTGTGTTGTGATCTTCTCAGACAAGTATCAAACTTATTTGACCAGGAAATCAGTTTTTAAAGAACCCCTCATGGGATCTTAACGTGCTCATTCTCTAAGTTGTGTCCGACTCTGCAAAGCTATAGACTGTAGGCCACCAGGCCCCTCTGTCCTTGGAATCCTCCAGGCAAGAACACTGGAGTGGGTTGCCGTTCCCTCCTTCAGGGGATCTTCCGGTCCCAGGGACTGAACTTGCATTTCCTGTGACTCCTACATTGGCAGGCTGATTCTTTACTATCAAACCACCTGGGAAGCCCCTCATAGGATAAGTATTATATGAATACATAGTAACAATACTATGTAGTTCATTGTTCAAAATATCTACAGAGTGAGTATATATTGAAAGTATAAAAGGTTCCTTGGTACAATTTCATATTGTCATTGAACACATCTAGAGGTCCAAAAATTATTTCCACACCTACATCCTAGAAGAAAATAATGAGGAAAATATTGATCTAGTAAGGAAAAAATAAATTTACTGATGAACTGACCAAACCGAAAAAACTCAAAACTTCTGTGATGTGTCAACAACTCCTTTACCCTCCCCTACTCCAACAAAGCTTAGGAAGGCAAGACATCAAGGAAAATGTCTTTGGGGAAATTAATGGAACTATGTACAGAAAAAGGACAAAAGTCAATAATGAAACTGGTCCTATTTAAACAGCCCAAACGAAAACCACAAGGTGAAAACTTATTTACACTGAGTTACATTCAGTGAAAATAAGTCCCTGTGATTTACTTAGCATTCCAGAAGATAAAGAACCATAAACAAATGCTTCAAGTGAATTATGTTATCAGAGTTATGTGCTTCCATGATTCGAAGCTGGGCACAATAGCATTCTCCAGCACACCATAAGCTTTGTCCCTTCCATCCGACTGCCTATGTGATTCCATCACTGCAGCAGCAGAAATGATTCAACTGTCACAATAAGATATTTCCCTTCAATCAGGAGGCAAATTATAGAAATGTGGTTGGACCTGGAGTCTGTCATGCAGAGTGAAGAGTGAAGTAAGTCAAAAAGAGAAAAACAAATATTGTATGTTAATGGATGTACGTGGAATCTTCAAAAAATAGTACAGATGAAACTATTTGCCGGGCAGGAATAGAGACGCAGATGTAGAGAATGCACGTGTGGCCACGGTGGGAGAAGGGGAGGGGGGATGAATCGGGAGATTGGGACTGACATATACACACTAGCACAGGTGAAATAGACAGCAGTGGAAACCTGCTGTACAGCGCAGGGAGCTCACCTCTGTGCTGTGATGACCTAGAAGGGTGGGTTGAGGAGTGTGGTGGAAGGGAGGGCCAAGAGGGAGGGGAAACGTGTATACACACAGCTAATTCACCTTGTTGTACAGCAGAAACTAACACAACATTGTAAAGTAATTATACTCCAATTTAAAAAAAGAGGGAATAAAAATCCAACATTTGTACTAGTTCCGAAAGACATCCCTTTTTTCAGCAGCATATGCTTTCTGCCTCAGGTCTGTGTTATTCAGACTCTTGGAACAATCTCTAGTCTGCTCCTTTGGGAGATGTCTCTTTCACTGCGCTCTGACCTTGTTGTAGATCTCTCAACTCTCACACAAGAGTACCAGTTTCTTCCTCTCCAGCCCCACTATCTCCCAGGTGCGGACTTCATCTGACGGAGTATCGTTCAATGGGGGTGACCCTGAGGGCTGTGTGCTCATGTTTTGTGAACTAGAAGACAAGATTGCTAATCCTTGCTCTATCATCCGCTGTCCTTGTAACCTAGGGCCGCTCACATCCTTTCTCCACACTAGTGTCTCATCTCTTATGTGTCACATTAGTTGATCTCCAAGATGTCTCATGAGGAAGCTATCCCAAAAAATTAAACTCAAAATTGTTCTTTGTGTTCTCATGTATGTTGTCCTCATTCGCATGAACCGTGCCCTTTGTTGAGATTCAGTTTCCGTATTGATGGAAGCTGATGTAGCTGTTTGAATCTTGTAAACATTTGCCTGTGAGTAAAATTATCGGGGACTCAAATATGTCATAAAACATATTGAAACTAAAAGCATGGTTTCAAATGTCCCTACCAGTTCTACCATTCCATTTCTTTTAATTAATTTATTTATTGCTGCAAAGTCCTTTCTCTTGGAGAAAGCAATGGCACCCCACTCCAGTATTCTTGCCGGGAAAATCCCATGCACAGAGGAGCCTGGTGGGCTGCAGTCCATGGGGTCGCAAAGAGTCGGACACGACTGAGTGGCTTCACTTTCACTTTTCACTTTCATGCATTGGAGAAGGAAATGGCAACCCACTTCAGTATTCTTGCCCTGGAGAATCCCAGGGATGGGGGTGCCTGGTGGGCTGCAGTCCATGGGGTTGCACAGAGTCGGACATGACTGAAGTGACTTAGCAGCAGCAGCAGCAGGCCTTTCTCTAGTTGTGGAGAGCAGGGACCACTCACCACTTGGGGGGTGTGGGCTTCTCATTGCAGTGGCTTCTCCTGTTGAAGAACATGGGCTCTAGGGTATGCGGGCCTCAGTAGTTGCAGCTTCTGGGCTCTAGAGCACAGGCTCAGGAGTTGTGGTGCAGGGGCTTAGTTGCTTCATGGCACATGGGATCTTCCCAGATCAGGGATCAAACCTACATCTCTTTCATTGGCAGGCAGATTCTTTACCACTGAGCCACCAGGGAAACCCCATTCCATTTCTTATTGGAATATGAAATGACTCTTTCCTCATAAGAACCCCCTGAAGTCCCTGAACACAAAATTATAGGGGAAATTGTCTCTAAAGTAAAAGAAAGGACTTCAGTTGAGTATAAAGGTAAGAAGTAGAAAAAGAATAAAGTTCACAAGACAAGGCCATTTTTTGGTCCTCTGAATGAATATTTCATCCGGATTAACATGAAGATGCAACTCTATTTAATTCCAAAAGTTTCTGTGGAGCATCCACCATGACCCAGATCTGCTCTTCAGTCTTGAATGTACCGGGGGAGTGTTTAAAAACTTACACTGGTAACACAGGACTAGAAGATCAGATTTGCATTTTAGAAAGATCACTGTAGGGAGTGGATTTGAGTGGGGAAAGAGAAAAGTCAGGGAGACTGGGGGAAGGTTATAGGTTACTGACAAAGTCCTGGCAAAATGCTATGGTGGTCAGAGTCAGGGTGTGCTGACAGAGGTGAAGAGAAATGGATAATTCTGAGATGCAGGAGGAGGAAAAACCCAAATTTGGTGACTGGGTAAAAGACACATATACAACGGGTTTACATTTGTAATCCATGAGGTACAGAGTAGGAGAGGGGTGGACAGGAATGCAAAGCATGAGATGTCTCTTAGAAGCAAGTCTTTTTCACAGGACTTGGTGAGGGTACAGGTTTTCCTTGATTCTCTTTATAAACCTGCACAGAAGAAAAACAAGAGGCCTGGCAAGAAGATGTATGTGGGAGGTAACATGGAAAACATGCTTGGTCCTAATAAGATGGTAGTGGGGGGAGAAAGGGTGAAGGAATGTTCTGGAGCGATCTGCCCAGAGGTGAGGACTGTTTGTGAGGCTGCTAGGATCTGCAGGGAGATGTTAATGGGGGTTATCAGCTGTCACAGAAACAAAGGCAGGAGGTGTGCTGACAGCCTATGAGCCAGAACCAGCCAGAATGCGTGTGCATGCCTATGTGTGTGAGTCCCAGAAGAAACACCAGGCTTCCTGCATACAGGCGACCTCTGAGAACAAGCGCTCTTGGCAAGCCCACCTCTGAACATAGGTTACTCCAGACAGATGCCTTTAATGGAGGTGTAGCCCTTCTCAGCAGGGCTCCCTTTGCATAGAGTTGCTCCTTCTTCTTTTATTTCTGGCAGAAATGGGGTTCCGTTTCTCCCAAAGAGATGCTCCCTCCACAAAGGAAATCACCACACCCCAACCAAACACCCAGTCACATATGCACACAGTCTCACGAGCCTTCTCTGCATTGAATCGGTCCATTTTTTTCTCCTTGCCAATTCGCTTTTACATACCAGGGCTTATATTTAAGAACATTCCTCTTACTCAAAAGTGGTGCTCCTAGAATAGGCTCTGGAAATGCATCCAGAGTCGGATATCAACAGAGGGAGACCCAAGGGCATCTCTCAAAAAGGATTGTGCATACTTTGGCATTTTACTCTGCTTGACACCATCACGAGGGGTCCGGGAATCAACTTGATACTCTAGGTTGCCTGGAAAATATCTGACTTTTGGAAATCTTGGTAGCAAGGACAGCAAAATCACAAGTTTGCAAGTAGATTGACTTGGACTGAGTCCTGGCTTTTTCACTGACTTTGAGTCCCTGACTTAATATCTCTGCTTCAATTTCCTCATCTGTAACATGTGAATAATAACCATGAGTAGGCACTACTATTATCCCCATTTTACAGAGGGAGTAAACTGAGACCCATATGAGATGAAGTGATTGCTCTCAGACGAAGCAGCTAATAAAAAGTACAGTTTGAATGTGAAACCAGGGAGTCTGGCCCCTTCCTGCATTGTCTGCCATCCTCATTCCAAGTTTCTTCTTTAACCCTCAAAACAACTCTGTTAATGGGAACTTGAACAAGTTACTTTAACTCCCTCTGTTTCTTTGCCTCAAGAGAAACTAGGATTTTGTTATTGCAGACCTCATAGGATAATAAAGAACTAATTGGAAAATGCAGGTAATAGGATTCAGAGTGCCTGAGCTCTTTTATGCAGAGTAAGAGTCTGTAGACTGCAATGGTAACACTAACCACACTTGTTGGCATAACAACACATACTGCACTTGTAATTGTTTGCTTCAGTGTTTGTGATTTCCTTGAACTAAGTTTGAGGACAGAATCTATCCCTTCCTTACTTGCCCTCTTGTACCCACAGCATTTGCCAACCTCATATAGACTCAGAACATACTGTGCTTTCCATGTTATCCATCCATGAATGAATATGAAAGAACAATAACCTGATGCCACCTCTTTCTTGGATCGCTGTAAGAATTAGATGAGATAATGTATGTGAAAACAGCTAGTACAATGTTTGGCTTGAGAATTTCACCAATTAGCCTGAGACCTTTCCCCTTTGAAACCAGAACACATTATCTGAGACAAACACTCTAGAATCACATGACCCAGAGGATAACAAAGAGAATGTCTGGGCTCCTCTGACCAGCACAAACATCCCAGCCAGAATCCATGGACCACGTGGCCTGGGCAGGTGTGCAGAAGAGGAGCTCCAGCTGGGCTCCACCTCAGTGAGCAGCACTGCCATGCATCACTGAGAAGCATGCTATGAGCACGTTTGGTAGTCCCAAGTGCAGAGGAGGGAAAGCACTTGATGTACTGATTGATTAAAGCTACTAATTAGGTCCATTCACATTACAAACACTGGCAACTCTTGCTTATTGGATACCAGGGAAGGGTTTGGCAGAGATGAGTGAACTGGCGACCAATCCATGCATGAGCCAACACACTGCATCTCTAAAGGAATGATTTAACTCAGTACATTTGGAAACAGAAATCGCTAGCAATGTTCAGAAACCCTAAGTAGAAATAGTTGTTCAGAAACTAAATAAACAGGTGGGCAAAAATCTCTCTTCTCTCTTGAAACAGCTCCAAAAAGAGCTAAAAATCAGAGACTCACAGACTTAGAGAAGGAATTTATGGTTGCTGAGGGGAAGGGATAGCCAGGGAATTTAGGATGGACAGGTACACATGCTACATGTGCAGCAGTTAAAACGGATAACCAACAAGGACCTACTGCATAGCACAGGGAGCTCTGCTCAATGTCGTGTGGCAGCCTGGATGGGAGGGGAGTTTGGGAGAGAATGGAAACATGTATACGTGTGGCTGAGTCCCTCCCTGTTCACCTGAAACTATCACAACATTATCCATTGGCTATATTCCACAATATAAAATGTTTCTTAAAAAGCAACAGGCAGTAAGAAATATGGGCTTAGACATCAGGCACATTTCCCTTCCAGCTTTGGCTGTACCTACTGTGACCTGAGGCAAGTCAACCAGAACCTCTGAGCTCCCATTTTCTCTTCTGCAAAATGGAGAACACTCACTTCATAGAGGTATGGGAAGGTCTGAACACTCTGTATGAGGAACTAGTGACTGGTCAGTCTGCTACCATCTCTACCCCCACCTAAAGGGAGTCATCCTGATTAGATGAGCCACAGCATCTGGAATCAGTGAATTCCTGCATGCTTGCTAGGTCGCTCCAGTTGTGTCTAACTGTGTGGCCCTGTGGACTGTAGCCCCCCGGACGACTCTGTCCATGAGATTCTCCAGGCAAGAATACTGGAGTGGGTTGCCATGCCCTCCTCCAGGGGATTTTCCCAACCCAGGGATCGAACCTGCATCTCTTACATCTCCTACACTGGCAGGCAAGTTCTTTACTGCTAGGGCCACCTCAAAGCCCCCAGTGCATTCCTGTATTTCCTCTTAAGTGGCTCTAGTGACTATGTTAATGTGTTGGGTTGGGTTGTGAGTCACTGCCTATTAATATAACTTACCCAAGGCTCACAATGGGACAAGAGGCAAATAAGAACTCAGGGGTGGAAGGGACCTGGCTCATCTTCAAATAAGATAAGGCACTCCAGAAATAAATGACAGGACATCGGCTGGGATGGGAAAGGGGTGGTATGAAGCTAGGAAGCTGAGAGAGGGCAAAGTCTGAGCAAAGCAGCAGCAGGAAGAGCTTGAGAGAGCTGAAGGCCAACAGTGGCCCAGTAAGAGAGAGCCACTGAGTGAGGGTACATCTTCCGGTCCTGGATGGGGATTCTCTACCCACCCAGGCTGAATCATGAAGACCAAGTATAGCAGAGGCAGCAGCCAACGAGAGGCAAGCTAATTCAAGATGGGCATCCCTGGAAAGTCTCAGGATAGAGGAGAAGCAGATAGTATAGGAGGTGGGAAGTAAATCTAGGCCAAAAATGGGGCTGACTGACATTCATGTAACAGGAGCCTTAGATACTAGGGTCCCCTACCTCATCAGGTACCCAGGACAGGCGACACAGAGTGGGTCACTGGTGAACCTGAACCAGGCAGTCTCTAGACTCATCTTTCTTTAATTTTCTATTTAATCCTTTTTAATTTGTGCAAAAAGAGCTTACAATACATTTCTACCATACAGGATGCTAATGAGATCTGGTACGTGGTATATGGCCTATGCAAGAATAGTTTTTTCCCTTATTTAAAACTCAAACTTACTTTTAAGTCAAACTTTGTTGAAAAAAATAGCTAATAACATTCACCATTACTTAAAAGATATCTTTTCTTTTCATGTGCTCAGTCACGTCTGACTCTTTGCATCTCCACGGACTCTAGCCCACCAGGCTCCTCTGTCCATGGAATTCTCCAGGCAAGAATACTGGAGTGGGTTGCCATTTCCTTCTCCAGAAGATCTTCCTGACCCAGGGATCAAACCTGCATCTCTTGCACTTCCTGCATTGGCAGGTGGAGTCTTTATCACTAGTGCCAAATGGGAACCCTTTCTTTTTATATATTTTTAAAACTTATAAGGAGAACACAGCTAACTAATTGGCTTAAGATAAAATGGAATTTAATTTTCCTAAAGATAGGTTTGATATGTTTAATCTAAATAAAGTTTGTCCATTTTTACATGCTATTTAAAACATGAAAATGTTTAAAACATGATGATGTTGAATACTAAGGCCACTGAAATCAGAAACCAAAGCAATATGAATAAAAATATAGCCTAAGATAATTTATACAAGACCTTGAAAAAACATACTCTTGTTAGTATCATCAGACTTAACTATAGGCCTAGCTCTTCCAACATAATTATAGATGTCTGTTGGTTTCTATAGGCCCGTGGCTTCCCTGGTGATTCAGTGGTAAAGAATCCTCCTGCAATGCAGAAGACAGGCTCAGTAGACATGGGTTCTATCCCTGGGTCAGGAAGATCCCCTGGACAAGGAAATGGCAACCCACTCCAGTACTCCTACCTGAAAAATCTCATGGACAAAGGAACCTGGGAGGGGGGTGGGTTACAGTCCAAAGGATCAAAAAGAGTTGGACACGACAGAGCAACTGAGCACATGCATAAAAATATGTTATGCTTAAAATAATTTTCTTACAGCATGAATACTAAATTCCTGATCAAAACTGAGATCAGTACATACAGATCTTCTAACCCAAGTGAGATCATTTCTGTCTGGGGTCTTGGTTGCACGTTAAACATGGCAAAGCTTGCTTATACATGTACAAAGCTGAAAGCTAGACCAAAATGGCCCTTGATTTCCTATGCAAAGCTGGATTCTCCTCTTCACAGAAACCAGGACTTGTAAGGGACAGGTCAGTAAACCTCGTTTCAAACATACTGTCTGACTGCCCCTCATAGAGTTGTTCCTCTTCTCTCCAAGTCCAATTCTCCTACAGAGCAGAAGATTCAGAGAAAGGATCCCTCATGCTGGCAAACACAGGTGTCAAAAGGGAGGGGAAAGACTCCTGCTTGGTCCTGAAGCTCTTTCAGTTGGTTGATGACAAGCCTTGTATGCTGCCAGCCTTTCTCTTTCACAAACCTAAGCACTAGGGGACACATGTCAAAAGTTCCTCTTGCAACATTATTTCTTACTGAGAATCTCGGTCTTAAAGTCAAAACATTCTTTGAAAGGCCTTGTAGAGACGATCTGTTCCCAAGGTAGGCTGATTTTTGCAGCCTACCTTTCACTTTCAAAGATCTTAGCAAATTTGGCCAACAATTCTCCTGAAAGTACCTCTGCCATTCATTTTTCAGCTCAAACTCCTATTGAGAAGAATCCCTCTGCAAAGTCACCAAATTTCTGTATGAAGAAACATCTCATGAGGCCAACTGCTAGTGATCCTCCATCAATACAGCCACCAACGCAGTTGTTCCAAGACAGACTTTGTGTTTCTGGATACAAAGGCAAAGTGTTAAATATAGATGGTTTTGCAATTGTTTCAGACAGTCATTTTTGGTAACAGAAAAAGTTTTCCTGAAATTTACCATCACTTACAAATTCCACATCAGGACATCTACTGGTGAAATCTGTTCACGCATCAGCTTAGATAGAAAAACTATTGTTTCTCGGTTTATGAGACAATTCTCTGCATCATCACATGATGTGTTGTCCATACAATGATTAATCAAACGTTTTGAAAGTGGAACATTTCCATTTCTCTGCCTGTCTCTTCCTACAATTTTATTCATTTCACTTTTTTTTTCCCTAGCATTGTTAGGTTTTTACCCACAGTGTGACTTTCCTTTTAGATAGCATTAGTTCTGCTAGTACATAACTTGCTTCTTGAACCTGAATGTGATTTTTTTAAGCTAACGGTTTACCCTGTTTGTTTTGGGATTCCAGTAGCCATTTAAAATTGTCAGCACCTTTCCTTGTCAAAGGGCTGTGATTTGTTGTTAAAAGCCATGCTTTGCTGAAGCTATCATTGCATTGGTGAGCTGTATGCTGTGGACCTGAACAGCGGAATAGGGCAGCATAGATCACCAGCTGTGTGAATCCATTGATGAGTAGCTTTCATCACAAGGAGGGAATTCTATTGTGTGCTGCTTATAGCAGGAGTGTGGCAGAATGACTCAGAAGACTGTAATTCTTCATTACTAATCTTATCAGAATCCTCCATACCTGTAGGACTAGGAAAGAGCACATGGAAAAAGAAACATGGAAGAAGAGCCAAGGAACACTAAGAAAGGAAAACAACAAGGGAAACTAACCCTACCAGTTGATGAAACATGCTGTAAAGCCAGTATGATTTTTAAAAAAGACACACAAATACAAGATTGACACATGAACTGACAGACCAGTGGAATAAGATTGAAAATCCAGAAATGGACCTAACTACTTTTGAAATTCTGCATAGGATAAAGGTGACCTCTCAAGTCATTTGCTGCAAAAATATATATATATATATATATGTATATTGTAGTAACTAGTGCTGGCCAACTAAGTAGTCAAGAGGGAGATCGGAAGAAGCCCTCCACAGAGTTGGGGAAAGAGGTTGTGCTAGCTGTTACGAGAGCTCTGAAAGGGTAGATAGGCCTGAGGCTAAAAGAAGGCAGAGGCTAAAACCAAGCGCCAGCGTGGCTTTGACAGGAACAGGAAGAAATGAGAGATTCTTCCTTCCTTTGGCCTTCCAGTCTTCTCTGTGAAGTTCCTGGTAGAGGAGAAAATGTAATGAAATCCCAGCACCAGCATCACAGAGAAGAGTAACAGAAGGTGGATTTGGAGCTGAGCTTAATGTCTAGCAAACGTGTAAATACTGAGTACTCGCTGAGTTAGCGCACATTATCCTCCAAGTCTCGCAAGAGGAAGGAGCAAGGGAAAAGGAAGGCAGAGGATGGAATGTTACTCAGTTGTGCCCAACTCTTTGCGACCCCATGGACTTCAGCCCACCAGGCTCCTCTGTCCATGAGATTTTCCAGGCAAGGATACTGGAGTGGGTTGCCATTTCCTTCTCCAGGGGATCTTCCCAACCCAGGTATCGAACCTGGGTCTCCTGCACTGCAGGCAGATTCTTTACTGACTGAGCCACAACAGAAGCCCTAGGATGGAGTAAGAATGCTACATTTCCATCTTCCTTAATAGAAAGTTAAGGTGAGAGTTGGCCCATAAAGAAGGCTTAAGTGCCAAAGAATTAATTGTGAAGGCTTTTGAATTGTGATGCTGAAAAAGACTCTTGAGAGTCCTTTAGATAGCAAGATCAAACCAGTCAATCCTAAAGGAAATCAACCCAGGTGTTCATTGGAAAGACTGATGTTGAAGCTCCAAAACTTTGACCACTTGATGAGATGAGCCAATTCAATGGAAAAGACCCTGATAGTGGGAAAGATTGAGGGCAGGAGGAGAAGGGGAAGACAGAGGATGAGATGGTCAGATGGTATCACTGACTTAATGGACATGAATTTGAGCAAACTCTGGGAGATGGTGAGGGACAGGAGGCCTGGAGTGCTGTGGTTCATGGGGTCACAAAGAGCTGGACATGACTTATCGACTGAACAACAACAGCAACAACAAAGGCAGTATCTAAAATGATGTCAAGAATAGCAACATAAACACAACACTTAGAAAAACAATATGAAATAGCTAAAAAAAAAAAAGTTTAAGGATTGGCACTCAGATGGGGAAAAGTGAGGACAGAGGCTTGTTAGATTTTTAGATTATAGATACATACTTGACTTTGCTTTTTAAACTGAAACTTCAATAAGAGCATATAAGTGAAGGGGAAAATTAAATTCAATATTATAGTTTCACATTTGGAAAAGTGAACGGGAATATCATTGTTTTGGTAATACAAACTCCAAAAAGCAAAAATGGAATATTGTTTTTGTTGTTGAATCATGTGAGAGATGGATAAGAGATTAGGTTATGGACCTCATGGGGACAGATCATGTGTTTCTTTTATTTATCAGTGATACCCATTTCTTATGAATAAATACACGAAAGTAGGACTGGACAGAAGAATTCACAACAGAAAGGACAGCCACATACACCTGCATCAGTCCCAAGGAATCTTAAAGACTCGCCAGGCAAAGAAACATCTATCCTGTACCTAAGATGCCAGTTTCAGATAAATAACCACAGTACTACACTGGCATGTGGCTAGTGCTATCTCAGTGATGAGGACAAAGAACTGTGAACCACAGAAAATGGAGAATATCACTCTGCCTGAGAGTATCTGAAGGTGACCCTGAGGGTTGATGGGCCATAGTTGGTCTGAGTCTTGAAGAACGTCTGAGAATTTCCCAGGTATGAAAACAGAGGCATGAGCATAAGAGAGGACACAGAGAGATGACAAGACTTGATTTAGCCAAGAACTGTCAGATGTGCTATGGGGGTAGAGCAGAGTCTGAGGAGATGCATCTAGGTGATGGACTTCCCTGTTGGCTCAGATGGTAAAAAAAAAAAAAAAAGTGCCTGCAATGCAGGGGAACCCAGATTTAATCACTGGGTTGGAGAGATCCCCTGGAGAAGGAAATGGTAACTCACTCTAGTATACTTGCCTGGGGAATCCCAGGAACAGGAACCTTGAGAGCCATGATCTATGGGGTCGCAAAGAGCTGGACATGACTGGGTGACTAATATTTTCTGTTTCTTCTAATGAGATTGTAGAGAGAGGTGGTTACCAAGCTAAGCTCATTGAATCTTCTTCCTTGAGCATTGGGGAGCCAACAGAAGCAGAAAAGTCCCTGAGTCAGATTTGAATTTTAGGGAAGATCATTCCAATAGTAGTGTTGGAAGAAGTACCCAGAGCAAAGAGGACAGACACAAGCATCAGAAATAGCAATAAGAAAATAATAAAAAGAAGAGATAATATGCAATCAGTGCTTATAACATGCCCAGACTTGTGTTCAGGCTTGGCCTGCATTGTCTCATTTAATCTTTTGTTTTTTCCTGATGAATTATTAATTTATTTTATTTCTAAAATTTTTTGGAGTATAGTTTTACAATGTCGATTTACAATGCTGTGTTAGTTTCTTCTGTACAGGGAATTCTTCTCCATATTCTGTCAAAANTTTAATCTTTTGTTTTTTCCTGATGAATTATTAATTTATTTTATTTCTAAAATTTTTTGGAGTATAGTTTTACAATGTCGATTTACAATGCTGTGTTAGTTTCTTCTGTACAGGGAATTCTTCTCCATATTCTGTCAAAACCTATGTGGCAAAAGAATCTTGAAAAGAGTGTGTATATGTATAACAGATGCACTTTGTCTCATTTAATCTGGACTTATACAAATAGGGACACTGAGAAATAAGAGATTTTTTTTTTTTAAGAAAAAATTGTTTCTAGCCAGGAAGACTTCAATACATTTTCTGCCTGGGCAGGAACCAATCAACATGTGGGGCTGGCCTGATTCCAGCAGGTGTGATCACCCGGCAGAACAGGAAGCATTGGGCAAGAATGAGACAGTTCCTGACAAGTGCAGAATGATATTTGTTGAGAGGCAAGTAGGGTTAATGCCTAAATATGATTAATAAAGAGAGGTTCATGGCTGTGCTGTCAGAAAATATCCAGCCAGTCTCCCAACAACTAGTGTTCCCCAAAGCCTGTCTACTCTAGCTCTGGGTGAGTTAATCTCACCATCAACAAATAGTAATTATGCCACCCCTCAATAAGTTACCATATGTATCCAGAATGATATGTGGCACACAGCACGTTCAACCCATGTTGTTTTCTTTTCCTTTTTTCTCTTTTCACTATAATTCCCTCTTCTGATCTCCATAGAACCACTCTCCTATTTAATAAACTCATCATCCTTTACCCTCCTCCCAATTTCGACACTGTCCTCAACTACTCAACCTTTGGCCAAGCAAGAAGTCTCAATACCATTCTCAACTCTTCCTTCTCTCCTCCATATTTAGCCACCAAGTTCTATCTCAGTCCTAATTCCTGAAGATTTTCCACTCAATTCACGGTTACTTGGATGAAGTCAGAAAACTTGCCTGACTTAACTGGTAATCCAAAGAGCCTCTGACTTACTTGGTCATCCACCTCTGATTTACTTGGTCATCTGAAGAGCCTCCTTATGGTTGGCAAAACCAGTCATTTTGCTAACATCAAAATAATTTTTCACGTCCTCTGTTGAACTGAATTATGGCTTCTCAAAACAGGTTGAAGTCCTAAACACCACCCAAGGACTTGTGGTGGTGGTGATTTAGTCACTAAGTTGTATCTGACTCTTGCAACCTCATGGACTGTAGCCCGCCAGGCTCCTCTGTCCATGGAATTCTCCAGGCAAGAATACTGGAGTGGGTTGCCCCTTCTTTACCAAGGACTTCTATATGTGGCCTTCTTTGGAAAATAGGGACTTTTGGAAAATANTGCAACCTCATGGACTGTAGCCCGCCAGGCTCCTCTGTCCATGGAATTCTCCAGGCAAGAATACTGGAGTGGGTTGCCCCTTCTTTACCAAGGACTTCTATATGTGGCCTTCTTTGGAAAATAGGGACTTTTGGAAAATAGGGACTTTGTAGATGATCAAGTTAAGATGAGTCATTAAGGCAGGTCCTAATTTAATATGACTGCATTCTCCTGAAAAGAGGGCAGTTTGGACACAAAGCCAGAAACACACACAAGGAGGTCATGTGAAGATGCAAGCAGAGAGGCAGTGATGTTTCTATAAACCAAAGAACATCAAAGACTACCAGACAATCGGTAGGAAGCTAGGGAAAGGTACAGAGCAGATCCCCTCCCATATCCTCAGCAGGAACCAACCCCACTGACACCTTAATCTCAGACTCTCAACCTCCAGACTTTGAGATAAGGTTCTGTTATTTAATCTGCCCAGTTTATGGTACCTTATTACAGTAGCCCTAGCCAACTAATACAACCTCCAAGACGTTTTTCTAAATGCACATCCAATCATACAAATCTTTGCTTAAAATCCTTTAACAATAAGGAAAGTGACAGGTTATATTTATTGAGTACCTGCTGAGGGCAAGGTGGTTCATCTCTACTATATCTAATCCTTA
The DNA here is from genome assembly GCA_006410875.1 of Neotragus pygmaeus. NCBI lineage: Eukaryota > Metazoa > Chordata > Mammalia > Artiodactyla > Bovidae > Neotragus > Neotragus pygmaeus. The sequence continues at coordinate 449,462 of SJYV01030105.1, forward strand.
CAACCTCCCTTGAAAGAGGCATTACCATTCCTGATTTTGCAGTTGAAGTAAAATGATACTTTAAAAAGCTGTCACTCAGCCAATTTCCCAAAAGTGGTGAGCAGAAAGGCTGAAATTTGACTCGATTTCTTTGAATGCAGAAGTAAAGCTAGCATTGCATGTTTCACTGTTTAACATGGCTCAGCAATCTTCTTTTGTAAAGGGCCAGATTGCTACGATATGATAAGCTTTGCAGGACATATAGTCTCTGTTACAACTTAATACTGCCATCCATAGTATGAAATCAGTCCTAGTCTATATATAAATAAATGGTCATGAATATGTTCCAATAAAACTTTATTAACAAAAACAAGTTTCAGGTCAGATTTGGCCCTCTGGTCATAGTTTGCCAACCCCTGCCCTCCAATTGTCTTTAGGAAATAATTCACACTCCTTGATAAAGTAATAAGTAATATTCATAGTATGCTTGCTTTATCCCAGGATCTGTTCATGCCTTGATTTATTTAGATTCCCACTGCTCTTATCTGTACTTTAGAGGTCATGAACTTACCCAAATCACGTAAACAGTGACAGCCATGAATTGAAGTTGGGCAGTCAAGCTCCGAAGCTCATGGTCTCGCTCATTCTCCACAAGGGTCTACATACTTCCCTGTAATCCACATAGCCCATCACATTCTTCCAACCGCCCCTTCCTTCCTTTCCCAGCACCCTGGTTTTTCAGCCATATAATAGCTGAGACCAGGAAATAAAGGCAGGAGACAGGGCTAGCCCCAACCCACCTACTCTGGAGGATACATCTGGCCAAGGCCAAAGCCCTCACTTTCCCAGAGTCCTCTCTATCTGAGGGAAGTGCTGAGTAGGAAGTGGGTACCTACCTCTTGCACCTGGTTTGGGTAAAAATCTAAGGAGACGACATACAGTATCAAAGAAAACATACCAAAAGATGTTGGCAAAATTCCTAGGCTTGCTTTAAAGCAGTGAGGTCATTTACTCCATGATTCTTATCATTATTCAATAGATGATGATGATGGTGATGATGGTTGGTCCTTGGTCTCGCCATTCGGCATGCAGGATTTTAGTTCCCCAACCAGGACCAGGGATCAAACCCATGCTCCCTGCAGTGGATATGTGGAGTCATTACCTCTGGACCACCAGGGAAGTCCCATAGAGTCTTCTTATTATTCAATAGAATCTTACTCAACAGCATCTAATCTAGTGATGACAGCAATTTGCTTCCTACCAGCTATGCTTGCATTTCCTTTCCTTGTCTGAGATGCCAGCTAGAGGTGACCAATGACCACCAACAGAAGTCTGATGAGGATAAACAGGGCAATTTGGCTTTTTTATTGTAAATAAGTGTCTTTTCCTGGTTGCTTTCTTCTTTCCTCCTGCAATGCAGCCAAAGAACTGGGAGGAGAACTGTTCTCTCACAGCCACGGGATGAAATTTCCTTATCAAAGCTGGCAGAGAATGAAGATAGATTCTGGGTCGCTGATGGAATCATGCAGCTTCCACACCCTGCTTCACACTCCCCATCTCCAAACTTCTGGTCAAGGGAGGAAAATAGCCCCTCCTTTGGTTAAACCTCTGTAGTTGGGTTTCTGATATATGTAGACTTCCTAATGGAAAGACCTAGTCAGCACACATGGGGCATCCTCAGCATAGAACATGATTTCTAGGATGTAGTTAGTAAGTTCTCAGTCAGTGTTTGATGAATGAATCCATAAGTTCTCAGTCACTGTTTGGTGAATGAATCCATGTGTGCATGACTATTAATAGAAGACAGAACACTAGATTGTACAGGTTGGTAGCCTAAGAAAAAGTCATACGTAAGCTACCACTCACTTGCTAAGCATATACTACGTCTCCAGCATCTTTTCACTAGTCTTCACAACTCTTGGAGGTTGGTACTGTCGTCATCCCCACTTCACAGATCAGAAGCCAAAGCTGGAGGAGAGTAAGGAGACAGAGAAGCACAGCTAGGGTGTGGTGGGACTAGGATGTGAATGCAGATCCGTGTGATGCTGAAGCTTGTGTTCCTTCTTGCAGGCTGACGTGCTGTTAGGACCATCTGGCCACGGGGCAGCTGGGCCAAGGCTAACGGAAGATCAGAGAAGTTCAGGGTGAAACCCAGGCCCCACAGTCGTGGAGCTTTACAAGCACTGACAATTCTTTCCTCTGCCTCAGTTTCCTCTTGCAAGGTGAGAAGAAACCCTTCCTTATGGGCATGCTATGTGACATAAGATGGATGTAGGTGGGTGTTTGGCAGAGTGCTTGTAAAAGCTCAGAAAATATGGCCCTCATATTAGTGTCATCGTCCCCCCTCAAAGCCTGTAAGAATCTGGGACATGAATAGGGGCCAACCCTGAATACAGTAGAAGGCTCTGGAGGAGGTATCCGCATGAGCTAGGCCTCCTAGCTTTCGGAGGCTGTGTGTTCTTTTTTGAATTGATTAGTTAATTGTTTTTGGCTGTGCCGAGTCTTCATTGCTACTCTCAGACTTTCTCTAGTTGAGGTGCACACTCTTTCTCTTTGTGACGGTTTTTCTTGTTGTGGAGCACAGGCTCTAGGCAAGCCAGCTTTAGTAGCGTTGGGACGTGGGCTTAGTTGCCCTGCGGCATGTGGAATCTTCCCAGACCAGGGATTGAACCTGTGTCCTCTGCATCGGCAGGCGAATTCTTAAGGATTCTTAACCACTGGACTATCAGGGAAGTCCCATAGCCTATGTGTTCTTTAATTTTGGAGACCAGGTCCCAACCTCTCACTGCCTTCACCAGCATTCTCTTTTGAGCCCAGATCTTCAGGAGCCTCAGAAATGCCTGTGAGATTTCTCTTCCTCACTCGAAGTTCTTATAGCTCGCCGACTTTTTTGTCATTCCCAGCTAAGGGAGCGTCCCTTGGAGTCTGGAGGCTTGCCCCTTAATCCCACACAGGTGTCAGACAATGCCCGATGGGCGGACACCAGCTACCGTCTGGCTCCCGGCCTGCCCCACCTCAGCACCAGGAGCAGCTGGGAGTTGGACGCGCCTGAGATGAGATGCGGGGGCGGATTTGAGTCTGAGATGCTAATCTGTCCAACTGAAGGCTTCACATCTGTCTTGGCACACATACACACACAGGCACACAGGATCTGAAGAGTCAGTTACAGCTCCCAGCAGGTGGGGCAGGCAGGTGGGGCAGGGTCCTGGGACACTGAATACAGGTACGGCTAGATGCCTACTCTGACAAAGCTGGCATGGCAAATTTCACTGATGCCGGGGGCCACTCGGGAGCAGTGGTGTGGGAAAGAATGGGGCAGGAAGTGGGTGAATAAAGTAAGGCCTTTGTGATCAGATCTCTGTTTGAATGCCAGATTTGCCTTATTCGTTATATGACTTTTACTGTATTATTAAACCCCTATTAGATGCTGTTTTTTTCATCTTCAAAGTGGGACAAATAATAGCACCTACTGTTAAGTGTTAGAGGAGATGATTCAGTAAGGCTTTCAGCACAATCTTTGGAAAATCATTAATGGTTGATAAATAATAGCTTTGATAATCAGATATACGTATTGTGGAAGCACCAAATGCTTCTGAACAATCGATTACAATCTGCTGTGTGCTCTGTGAGTGATGCTGGATTGAGGCTGCACTTCATGTTTTTTGTTGTTGCTTCTCTCTGCCCTGTAAAAGTGTTAGGATGAATGGACATAGTACTGTGATAAGAAAATATCTGGTTCTTAAAGTACAAGTTGAGTCAGTGCTTACTGTCTCCTCAGTGCTGTGTTTATTATTCCTGAATTATCCCACACAGTTCCTGCTTTCAAAGAGCTTTCAGTCTATCTGGGGAGAGAGCATAAACAGAGGTAAAAGTCAAATACAAATGTGAAGAGCCCATGATAAAGTACACAGCTCAGTGCTAGTGAGGGTGGATGGGACCATAACCTCTGAAATTACTGAGAAAAGAGAGGTATCCAGGAGGGATGGAATGAATACCTAAGTTCTAGCTGACCCCCTTCCAAGGGGCCTGAGATCCCAAAAATGTGAGGTCAATGAGCAAAAGTGAGAGGTAATTCTTACATTGCATTTGTTGTTGTTATTATTGTTCAAGTCATGTCCGACTCTTTGCAACCCCATGGACTGCAGCACGCCAGAATTCCCTGTCTTTCACCATCTCCCAGAGTTTGCTCAAACTCATGTCCATTGAGTTGGTGATGCCATCCAACCATCTCATCTTCTGTCATTCCCTTCTCCTCCTGCCCTCAATCCTTCCCATCATCAGGTTGTTTTCCAATGAGTCAGCTCTTTATAAAAGGTGACCAAAGTACTAGAGCTTTAGCTTCAGCATCAGTCCTCCCAATAAATATTGGGGTTGATTTCCTTTAGGATTGACTGGTTTGATCTCCTTTCTGTCCAAGGGACTATCAAGTGTCTTCTCCAACACCACAATTCGAAAGCATCAATTCTTCCCCAAGAACACTGCATTTACTATGTGCCAGATATTCGTCAGACCCAAACGTAGGTTTTTGCTTCCATCTACATAACAACCCTATGCAGTTGGTCATTGTCCTCATCTTCAGGATGAACAAGTAGGGTACCGAGAAGTAAACTACTTTATACCCCAGGTCACACAGCTGGCAAGTGTACAAGCTGGATTTTAGACTCCATCTCCTTCTGTTAGATGTTCTTAACCATTCTGCTATACTGCCTTGCAGTAGAAAGGAAACTAGATTGTATTCATTACATGTAAGTAACAGCAGATGCTATAATAAATAACCCCAAGTCCTCAGTAGTTAACACAACAGAAGCTTATCACCTTTCAGATAGCAATTCAATGCAGTTGTTCAGCTGATGTCCTTCCACACAGTGATTCAGGGACCCAGGCTCTTCCATCTCGTGCCTCCATGATTCCCCAGGGCTGTGAAGTCCTCTGATGGAGCTCTCCTGGAGGGGGAGAAACCCCCCCACACTGGGTTTTACGGCCAAGCCTGAAGTGGCACCCCTCATTTCTACCACCACCTGGTGGTGTTCAGTCACACAGCCAGGCCTAATTGCAAGGGAAGCCAGGAAACGTAATTTAGCCAGACCTCCAGGGCAAGCATGGATACTGGTGAGCACAGTCTCTGCCATACAGGGGAAGACTCAAATCATTCATCTGAGTGCAACAAAATAGATTTAACTCCAAATGCCAACCCCAAATACACAGCTGTAGAGTTATACCCAAAGAGTGGCAACATCCTTGGTCCTGATTCTAGAAGAGGACTAAGAGTAACTTCAGGGCCCTTTCCACAGCTGGGACCCTGCAGTGGAAGCAGAGAGCTCCAGGTGTGACTGAAGTGCTAGAAGCACCGTAAAGGCAGGTTCTTCCACCTCTTCTCCTGCAAAAACAAAACCTAACACCGACCAGATGCAGTAAGACATCTGCCAGTGGGTCAATGAGTCAGAACTTACCCTCCCACCTCCGCCCACCCAATGCTGAAGATTGGCAGGAAACCAGAGCCCTGTCAAGATGTTTTAACCATAGAATAGTCTAGAACATGAATAGATTCAGGATGGGAATCAAGTCTGGATGGAGTGACCAGGATGCCAGGTGAGGGAAATAAGGTCCTGTGACTGAATCGTTATAAGAGGTAGAGAGACAGGAAAGGAATGGAGACAAAAAGCAGAGAGACCTATCACTCAGTGGCCCCATGGGCTTAGCGAGAGATCACCTTGGGCACAGCGCAGGTTCTGAGCAAAACAGCCTTGAGAAGCAGGCCTAGACCACTCACACCTTGAACTCCTATCCAGAGATTCTCCCCATCTTACACTCCATGTTCTGGTAAACTGCACCACATCCATTAAGCAACCTGAGTCATAAATCTGTTTTGTTGTTTAGTTGCCTAGTGGTGTACAACTCTTCTACAATGCCATGGACTGTAGCTCGCCTGGCTTCTTTGTCCATGGGACTTCCCAGGCAAGGATACTGCACTATATTGCTATTTCCTTCTCTGGAATACCTTCCTGACCCAGGGATCGAGCTTGTGTCTCCTGAATTGGCAGACAGATTCTTTGAGGCACCAGGGAAGCCCTGAGTCAGAAATATGTCATCATTAACCCTCCACTCAATCAAGCCTAGTGGATCCAAATACCTCTGAAGGTCCCCATTCTGCCTATCCCCACATCATAGCTCAGATACCCCCTCTTTCCCATCTGGACTAATTGAGCTACAACTTGTCTCCTGTTTCCCCTTCTTTCAATGTTCATTTAGTCCAACAGATGTTTATAGAGCTTTGTAGCAGATACTAGGAGATTTGCATTCCAATATCCATTCTTGGCTTCTTACCACCTGAATCACAGCTTGTCCAGGAAAACAATATGCACAGTTTGAAAATCTCTCCTTCCCTGCCTTCTTTGCCCCTAAAGGTAACCGTGTTCTGGCTAATGAGAAGGAGGCACGTAGCTCTAGGGAGGGTTCCTTCCCTAAAATGGGAATAAAAGGCTTCCAAGGAGGTATCTTTTTCCATTCCCTCTGGCTTTTCCCTCTCCTTCCTGTCTCAAATGTGGACAGGATGCCTGGAGATTTCTTGCAGCCATGGTGAAAAACACCAGGCACTAAGGATAGTGCAGCCAGGAGCTAAAGGGACCAGACCCTTGATGACTTTCTGAAGCAGCTGCACACGCCTTGGGCTGCTTACTTCCAGATATTTCATTAAATGGGTGTACTGGTTTCCTATTGCTGCTGTGATAAATGACTATAAGCTTAGTGATTTAACAAATTTATTCTCTTTTAGTTCTGGAGGGCAGAAGTTCAAAATTAATCTCACGGGATTAAAGTCAAGGAGTTGGTGAAATTGATTCCTTCTGTCAGCACCAAAGGAAGAATCCACTTCCATGCCTTTTGCAGCTTCTGGTGGCCACCTGGGTTCCATAGCTCATGGTGCTTCCTCTACCTGCAACGCTTCATTCCAACCTCTGCTTTGGTCATCATCCCATCTTCTCCCAGACTCCTCTGCCTCTCTCTTTAAGGACCCTTCTGAGGCTAAGAAGCCACATGAGGATACATCGGGGTCCTCAAGATAATACAGAATAACCTTCCCCTCTTGATCCTTAATCACCACTGCAAAGTCCGTTTTTGCCATTTAAGGAAACATATTCACAGGTTCCAAGGATTCAGATGGAGAAATCTTTGAGTGTCATCATTCGTCTACCATAGTAGGAAAAAAAAACCACCTTGATTATGTAAACAACTCTTTGACAATTGTTTGTTACTCACAGCTGAAGGCAATCCAAGTTGATAGGAGCATCTCCTAGGTCCCAGGCACTGAATTCAGTGCTGGAGACCCTCCAGCCGGCCGAGTATCCCCAGCTGAGAGTCTGTCAGGCTGTGTTTATAACTCTTATTTGCTTATTTGATGGGCTTTGGGAGGTTATGAACTCTGGAAGCCAGGAAATGTGAAACTCATGCTTTTCTGTCATCTCAGCACCAATCAAGGGCCTGAGGACACATCGTGATGCTCAAAAATTGTTGGCAGAACAACAGTTGTTAGTTAGACTGAGCATAGGACCCACCATGTCCTTCATGAGAGTTAATTCTAAAGATCCCTGAATAGGAACATGGAATTTATTGATTAATGGTCTGTCTCAACCATCCACAAAAGAGGTTCCATGGAACAGATGCAGGATGAAAACAAGAAGGGCCAAGAAGGTTGGGGCAGAGTGGGGGTGAGGCGGTGTTGAGACAAATTAGTTTAGAAAGTCCACACATACACGCCTGTCTCTTAAAGTTTAAGAACTCTAAGATGATCTGTAATGAAGAACCTTGCTTAACTCTAGTTCAGTGCTTCCCAAACATATTTGACCATGATTTTTCAAAAAGCATGTGTTAATCTCCTATGGAAGCAGTGTTCTGTACAACATCTTTTGAGAAACAAAATGATGGTATTCTTGTCTACAGCCATACCACCCTGAACACACCCAGTCTCAGATCCTGGAGACTAAGTAGGCTCGGGTCTGGTTACTTGAATGGGAGAAACACTTCTCCACCCTTCCCAGGACTGGTTTGGGAACTAGGGCTGTCCAGGGCCCACAGGTGGACTCAACAGTGGACCAGACCAAAAGTGCACCTAGGCTGCCAAATGGAGGTGCTGCCACTGCTGGGGGTGATGGGCCCTCAAAGGGCCATGGCATGTATCCTAGCAGAAGGGAAGGTTAAGCCTTTTCCAATTATCTCCAAAGGCTGCCTGGCTGATTTCAAATGGCCCAGGTGCAGAGTCCATGAGCAGAGAGGAGCAGGATCTTCAAGACCTCCCAAAGGCATCATTCTTGAGTGGTTCTTCCAGGGCAAGCCCTAGCTGTGCCCTAAGCCCAAGCCAGCTGACCATTTTCCAGCCACCCCCAGTCGAGAGGCAGCCAGAGCTTGAGGCCCTATCTCTTCCTCCACAGCAGCCAGCCCGGGCCCCTCTGCATTCTGATCCTGCTGCACCAAGAGGTACTGTTCCCTGTGCCCACTCGGCATTGACCTCCAGCCTCAGAGACAGTCCCTACCCCCCACTGCAAACCTTCTGAACTCCTGGACTCTTTACGGGACAAGTGTCCACGGAATGATGGACCTGAACGTGATGCTGAAGAGCCTCTGTCATGTGGTTTTGTCACTTTGAAATCTGCAGTTCAGTGCGTTCGATTTCAGTCTGAAATCTGGGAGTTTATTGAGGTTGAACAGGGACCCAGTCTAAGGGACACAGGGCAGCTTTTCTTTTTTTTTTTTTGTATGGGACTCATTTTGAGGAATTACTTTATGTGAAGCTATATACCAAGGTCACAGGATAAAAATCTCTGGAACTGACCAAGCCCCATAGCAACTATTGCCATGAGCCTCCAGATCTAAACCAGCCAGTTCCCTGATCCCATATTATGTAAAATACCCACCCTATCATCCACCCTATAGCAAACTAACCAATCACCTAATGCCACCATTTCTGTAGGAATTTTCTGTCTTGGGACTATAAAAATTGGCTGCTAGCCTGCAAAAGGTTTCAACTCTCCCTTGGGCCAGCCCATTGTTCTAACAGTGTCTCCCACACTAGTAAACTTTATTCTCCTTTCATTCTACCTCATGTCTGGAAATTCTTATCCAACTTCTACATGGACCACAACATTTTATGTTCATTACAGATAATTATTTTTTCTTATTTTAAATCATATGGTCTAGATGACGATCTTTCCATAGTACACATGGGAAAACTGAGGACCTGAGAAGGAAAGTGAGTACCTAAGATTGCAAAGCAAATTCATGGAGCTGGAAGGAGAATCTGGGTCTCTTGACTCCTAATTAAGCATTGTTTCCCTCACACTCTGCGGTTCCTGGCGTGGGTGGCACTGCACCAGAATAGAGCATTTGATATAAAATCTTTATGAGATTTCTTTTTCCCAAAATTCCCAACAGTTACTAGAAACTGTGGGAGAAAACAGACTCTTAAAAGTAAATTTGGATTAGTGTGAAAAGGAGTAGGATTCTTAAAGGACACATCCAGGGACTCCATTTGCTAAGTGAACTATTCCTCCACTGGCTATAAAATGGATTCGTGTGGAGGAGGTCTCCTCACCTCCCCCAGCCCTCCCAAACACACTCTACTGTCTCTTCTCATTGGCTTCATGGTCATTTTTAGCAATACCACTCTTGCTAAAGAAAGTATTCTTAATCCTGCACAGAAAAGTATTCTTAATTCTGCACAGGCTTAGCATAACCATGTATTTAAATCATCCAAAAGAATGAAACACTGCCCACCCTACAAAGGGCAAATCCCATCCCAATATACTTCCTAGCACTTCCTTCCACTAGCACTCTGCCCAGGGCAAAACAACAAAAGGTACTCCACTTATCAGAAGATGTGTTGAAGAGAATAAGCATCTATAGGAAGTTTAAAGCAGAAAAATGCTTAATTTGTCAGCTTAAGGATTTCCATCAGAAAAGACTGTATAGAATTTAAACAAGTAAGTTTAAATTCTATACAATCAAGTTGATCCACCCATCAAGTTCAGAGAAACATAACTTTTCTTCTTGTTTCTTCCCTACACCTATCTCCTCTTGATGGCTCTTATGTAGGGTACAAATTAGCCACTTCTTTCAGGGAAGTATACTCTCTGGGAGCCTGGAATTATGACCATGATACAAAATGAAGACCTGAAGCTCAGCATGGTTAAGTAATTTGCCTTATGTCACACAGTGAGAAAGTGGTGAAGCCTGAATTCAGAGCCAGGTTTCAGACTCCAGCGCTGGTATTTACTCCACAGGGGCCTTTGCCTCTGTGAAGTGCCATATTAACAACGTTAGCTGACATTTATTAAAGTCTTTCTGTTTGCTGGGTACTGTGCAAAATTGCTGCCCTTGAAGTATTGAAATAAACCCTCTGCCCTAAGGGACAAGAGTGGCTTTTGCATATTGAACCTACTTCGGTCATCCAGTTGAGAGAGAAAAAAAATAATCCATCTCCGGAAACTTCTCATTGAAGGGAATAAGACCCAGATCATATGTCCCTCTGCATTGCCACCTCTTGTGCTCTTGCCAGGTCAGAGAAACAAATAGCAATGTCAGTTTGACAATTCCCATTTCACTATTAGATGCGGACAACATTCTAGACAATCAGTTCAGTCACTCAGTCATGTCCGACTCTTTGCAACCCCATGGACTGCAGCGCACCAGGCCTCCCTGTCCATCATCATCTCCCAGAGTTTACTCAAACTCATGCCCATGGAGTCAGTGATCCCATCCAACCATCTCGTCCTCTGTCATCCCCTTCTCCTTTCGCCTTCAATCTTTCCCAGCATCAGGGTCTTACCCAATGAGTCAGTTCTTCATATCAGGTGGCCAAAATATTGGAGTTTCAGCTTCAGCATCTGTCCTTCCAATGAATATTCAGGACTGATTTCCTTTAGGATGGACTGGTTGTATCTCCTTGCTCNTGGCAATTTGATCTCTGGTTCCTCTGGCTTTTCTAAATCCAGCTTGAACATCTGGAAGTTCTTGGTTCACGTACTATTGAAGCCTGGCTTGGAGAATTTTGAGCATTACATTGCTAGGGTGTGAGATGAGTACAATTGTGCAGTAGTTTGAGCATTCTTTGATATTACCTTTCTTTGGAATTGGAATGAAAACTGACTTTTTCCAGTCCTGTGGCCACTGCTAAGTGTTCTAAATTTGCTGGCATATTGGGTGCAGCACTTTCACAGCATCATCTTTTAGGATTTGAAATAGCTCAACTGCAATTACATCATCTCCACTAGCTTTGTTCATACAGATGCTTTCTAAGGCCCACTTGACTTCACATTCCAGGATATCTGGCTCTAGATGAGTGATCAAATCATTGCGATTATCTGGGTCATGAAGATCTTTTTTGTATAGTTCTTCTGTGTATTCTTGTCACCTCTTAATATCTTCTGCTTCAGTTAGGTCTTATACAACACCCATGGCAATCGGACATGCCAGATATTTTAGAAGGGTTCCACACTTGGTATCTGTCCTCTGATTCCCCTAGATGGCTTGTCAAAATGTGGTTACCATATATAAAGCCCACATGTGTGCGTGTTAAGTTGCTTCAGTCGTGTCCAACTATTTGAGACCTCATGGGCTGTGGCCCTCCAGGCTCCTCTGTCCATGAGATTCTCCATGCAAAAATAATGGAGAGGGTTGCCATTCATTCCTCCAGAGGATCTTCCCAATCCAGGGGTCAAACTCATGTCTCTTATGTTTCCTGCATTGGCAGGTGGGTTCTTTACCACTAGTGCCACCTGGGAAACCCATAAAGCCTATAGCTCTACCCAAGCAGTTAATGTGAACCTCATGTCACCAAAGCCAGGAGTTTCAGTCTGAGCTTGAGCTTGTCCCTGGAACAGCTTTAATTTACGACTCCTTCAGAGGGGCAGGTTTTCATGTTGCAGCCCATGATCTCAGAGAAAGGCATGAGCCCCATCTCAGTTTAACAGGTTGGTTTCGGGAATCAAAGATTCCAAAGATTGAAGTGTCATCTGTGTTTTGTAGGCAAATATCTCCTTAATCACTACTCCATTGCCTGAGGTCAGAATTATAACATATGCAGGCGTTCTAAAGGAATTTGGTTTCCCAGTTGGCAATAAATCGCACATGTTTCCAAGCTGGGCATGTTTAGGCATTTGACATATCGCTCTGCAGATCTAAGAACAAGACAAAGGGTGGTTCTGTGCCAGAGCAGAATGGTGGAGAGGCGGAGGACACCCAGTGTTGTCACATCTGAAAATATTTCTCCACCACCACTCCCAACTCACTACCTTAATCACCAAAGATATCACCTTCCAGGCCTTTCTTCCATGATTTGAACAACCCCAGAGTATCCAGCAGTGATGAGGATTCCGGAGGCTTCAGGGGGGACAGCTGGAGGGCCGAGAGGTTAATAAAAAGGCTGAAGCCTAGCTCATCAAGACCACAGGAGTTAATTATAAGGATCAGAAGAGAAGCAAGTGTTTCTCTAACTTTAATCCTTCGAGAGAACTTGCTGGAACTCTGTCCCTTCCACAGTCCTTCCAGCATTTCTGGAGTCACTGGAGATCTCAGATGTGATTGTGAGCAAGTCTTCCACTACCCTTCACTTCCTGCTGTTGCCACAGCTTCTGTGACTCCCAAAAGCCACCCCTAGACACCTTGGCATCAAGATGGCAGCCTTGATAGCAGCATTGCCAGAATCTCTTGAAAATAACTCTTTCTACTTTATTCTCAGCACTCATTTCCTGAGGACATAGTCAAGAGTCTCTCAGTGCCGAGTGAGACAACCAGTGATTATATGCTGCGGAAAGAGTTCCCACTATCTTATGACACTTCTGCGCCCCCTGAAACAAACTTCTGTGCCTCTGCTCTTTACGTAAGATGAGTTCTAACCCAGAAGGTTTCTTAGTCCACCATGTAACCCACCATACTGTCATTCCATATTTATCCAATAAATGTTTTCATTATCTAACGTAATTACCATAGGAAACACATGTCATAGATTATCCCTAAATTAAGCCATCACTTCCATTCCTAGTGTTTCTCCAAGACACAGCAGCCTGTGTGTGAGTTAAGAGAACAGGACTGAGTTTAGAGGAATAAACTGTACCTCTCTAATTCTAACCCTGCCCCTGTCGTAAGATGTTTCCTCTCTCAAAGAGAGTCCTCCCTCAAAAGGGGCCACCTCTCCCAGGCTCGCAAACAAATTTCCTCCTCTTCCAGGTAAACAGACTTATACTGCCCCTAAACCCAACTTAGATGATTGGCTTTATTAAATAGAAGAAACTCAGGGAGGATGTTGGCTTATCAGTCCCACCTCCAGTAACATTTCAGTTCTGCTACCTGCATCTGCCCAACTATGAATGCCCATGGTGGCCATCAACATTGGCACAGTACACGACAAACTAGCCAGGATTCTTAGGGTTGCCAGTGACAGACACCCAAGTCAATATGAATGAGCACAGAAGGGAATTTATTAAGTCACATCACTTAAAAAATAATGTCAAGGTAGTGAAATATTCAGGAATCCCAGGCTATCCCTCTCCCTTAACCCCCATCTCTCTCCTCTGCTCATCTTTGTGGTGGCTTCATGACCAAGCAGGCTCCCTCCGTGCAGTGGAAAAATTGGCCACTGTGACTGTCAACTCCAAGTTTACAGCTATTTATGAGTAGTAGCAGGAAGGAAAATGTGAGATCTTTCTCTCAATAGCTCTGGAGAAAAAGTCCTGGCAAGATCTCTGATTGCCTCGGCTTGTGTAACATTCTTTCCCTGAACCAATCACTGTGACCGAAGGAATATAAACTTTAGTTGACCGAGGTCATAAGGCCCACCTCATGTAAGAGAGAATTGACTTCAACTGAGCTAATCGGAATAATGTCCCCAGAGAAAAGAAGGTTACTGTCACCAAATAAAAAAGAGAAGAATTCCAGGAAAGCTAAAGCAACTCAAACCCAAATAGATTTCTTTCCGAGACTTTATGTATCTCTTAGCCCTTTTAGGCTTGCTCAGGAACTGGGATAAAACCAGATCTGCCAGCGTGGGGATCAGGAGATCAATGGCTCCTGGTGTGAAGATCAGGGATCTGGAAGGTCCATAGAAACAAAGTAAGGACACTTGTTGATTCCAGCTCAAAGTGGCCATGGACCAGCCCTTGTCTCTATGGGAGCCTCTGATCCTTGTTCGTGAGCAAACTGACCTAAATCACTGTCCTTAACCCATGGCCCCTGAGCCCACTGAAGCTTTGTTATTGCCCCATAATCTAACTTCAGCATAAATTATTTCCACACTCCACCTCTCAAATATGCCCTGCTAGGAACAGTTTAGCAGTGAAAAGTCAGCTCCTTGCAACTATGAAAGCAGAAGCCATCTGGGAATGAAGGTAACACAGCTAAGGGACGCAGCAGAGTCTCACTACCATGTCCTGTGGACCCTGACTCCTGACACGGCTGCAGCCAGTGTCCTCCTCTACACCGTTCCATTACAACAGCTACCCACTTCCCCTTTCTGCACACACTGCAGTGGGCTGTGTTTTCTATCACGTACAACCAAAAGAATCCCAAGTGAAAGAAATAGGCAGAGAGGCTTCTCTGGTGGGCTCAGTGGTAAAGAATCCGCCGGTCAGTGTAAGAGACGTGGGTTCAATTCCTGATTCGGGAAGGTCCCACGTGCCCTGGAGCAAGTAAGCCATGTACCACAACTCCTGAGCCTGTTCTCTAGAGCCTGGGGCCCACCACTACTGAAGCCCCTACCAGCTAGAGTCTGCAACCAGAGACACCACCACAATGAGAAGCTTGTGCACCACAGCTAGAGAGTAGCCCCAGCTCACTGCCAGCTAGAGTCTGTGGTCTGCAACTGGAGACACCACCACAATGAGAAGCCTGTGCACCACAGCTAGAGAGTAGCCCCAGCTCACTGCAACTAGAAAAAGGCCACGCAGCAACAAAGACCTATCACGGCCATAAATTAATTAATTAAATGATATATATAAAAGAACAAGCAGTGGCTTTCACTCTCTTGAGAAACATAATGATACCTTTGATGTTCAGTGAGGGCTCTCAGCTGCCTAGCAACATCTGTCCTTGGTGTAAGTCCCGAGTTGAGACAGGGAATCTTGGCATCTATGCTACATACTTGAGAAAATAAAAAATGTCCAAATCTGTTTTTAGTGCCATGGTTTATTGACAATTAATTAGACCCCCAATCTTCATTCTCCAAAGAGAAAACGGATTTAGAAAAACATCTAACTTCCACTGCCCAGCAAGATGTAGGTGGGCAGTTCTTTTCCCAGAGTATCAGGGAAGCTGGTACAGTGAGATTCCATCTGATTTGCAGAGTAGCAGGTCTTGGGAACATTAATGTACTGATCAGCTTTCAGAGAACCAACCAAGCATCGCGCCAAAATAAGGAGGCTTACATGGGCTCCTGTGAGTCAGCTATCTTTCTGATTAGTATTTGGTTTCACTTTAAGGATTAATTCTCCCAGGACAAGGGTAATGCATATAAATTTACTCACCCTATAAGGAGATTTGTATTAAGCTAAACACCTAAAGCTTTCATGATATTGTGAAACCCAAATCCCTCAAATGAACAATCGAGGTCTTATACACAGCTTAGAAGATAAAGCACTTCAAAGGCCTTGGACCTGTTCACCTTTAGGTTTGGAGTCTGACTCACCTTTGGGGTTTGAAGGATCTGAACCAATTTGTCTAATTACAGAACTAAAGCCTCTTCACCACTGCTCTCTCCTGCCCAACATGGTTCCAAGAACAAACTGGGAAGCCAAAAAAAAAAAAAAATTTTTTTCCCCCTTTCCCTCTAGAAGAAACTCTAAACCTAATAATGTCTATTCCTTGGTACTCAGACTGATCCTAAATCATCAACTTTTAGGAAACCAAATTCAAACAATAAAAGGAATTCATTAGTTCACATAACTGAATGGCCCAGGGATGAGTGAAGCATCAGGCAAAGCTTGATCTAGCACTAATATTTTGAGATGAAGACTTGATTTCTTTCTTCCTTTTTTCCCCTTAATATCAGTCCATTTTCTTTGATGTTGGTTCCATTCTTGAGCAGTTTCTCCCCTCACTGTGTCAAGAGATTACCAGCAATAGTCCTTAGCGCTACATGATTCTGTATTCACATCCAGTAGAAACAGAGTCTGTGTCTCAGTATGTCCAGCAAAAATCCTAAAGTTCCCTCTGATTGGACTGTTTTAGACAAATGCCCATTTTTTAACCAATCATGAGCAGAAAGAGTCCCACCTGCTATTTGGCCCAAGCTAGAGCCCATCATTGGAGCTAGAGGGGATGTCAGACTCACCCAGACCTCACGGCTGAAGAACTTGGGGGTAAGTAGGTAAGGGAAATGAGGAATGGTGGGGAGCAGTCCTCAATCATCCATCACAGCCCTCATTTTTCACGTGAAACATCAGAAACCAGAGAGATTACCCGACTCAGAATCACACAGTGAGCCAAGTGGGGGAAGGAGGGACTAGATTAGACTAGACCCACCGCCCCCAGAGCCTCATTCCTTCCTCACTCTGTTAAACTCTCTCCCAACCATACCACACAATGCTTCTGTGCCTTTTGATGCCTTTAAAGACTCCAGAAGAGAAGACAGAAACCTTTTCCAGGTACGTAGGGAAAAGTAAATTACCTGCAGGGGCACTCCATTCCTGGAGTAGGCTCAACAATTTTCGAGAACAAGCAACAACAAAAAAAGAAAAGTTCCAAGAATCCAGTGCATAAACCAACTCCATTATCCTAGCCAGACAGAGCAACCCAAGATGCTGGGCGGGGGAGCAAAGGAGAAAGTTCCTCCCGGGGTCTGGGGCGGCCTCCAGATTCAAGGGAGAAGGCTGGGGGCCAGGACCGCTTTCCTCTGCTCCCAGTCCTCCATGAGGCGATTCACATTTCACTGTGGTCCTGGATGATTTAAGGAGCCCAGTGAAAGCCCTTGGATGTGGTTAGGACGTTCATGCTCCAGTGATAAATAATGTGACCAATGTGTACAGCCTAGAGTCATTGTATTATCAAAGGGCTCCTTGGAAACTGGGGGAAAAGGCAGGGCTTTTTTCCCCCTGCTTCTGCTGGGTTTATTTATTTATTTTTTAAGCCACTGGATGAATCGATTTCTTGTTGCTTTCCAAGTGTTTAATGCCATCCTGGGAACTGACACTCTCTGTTGTTGGCCTCAGATCTCTTCAATACTGTGGTTCCACCAGATGAGCAGTCAGAGCTGAAGCAAGGGTGAAGGACAACGAGCTCCCTGCCCACCCCTCTTGCCTCACTGCCCTCTCCAGACATATTTTTTCCCCCAGATGAAATCTCCTGGTTGACTTCAAAGGTGACTTTGCATCCAGGAGAGAGAACACTGGTAGGGATCAGGGGAGGAAGGAAGAGAGTTGAGAAGCAGGAGTGGGATCTCTGGACAGAGATGAGTGGGAATAGATGGAAGCCGGGCCACTATCTGAGCCCCACTTGTCACTGTGAGGCAGGCACAGCGAGGGTGAGGGGCAGGAGGAGTGACAGCAACAAGTCAGAGGTCTGGGCCTGTCTCTTCTGGCAGAGACATCAGGTTTAGACAGATCTGAAGGAAATGACTACTGGTTGTTTCTGGAATAGCTTCCTCAATTTGCCCCCTATTCTTTCATTGAGAGCTTGGGATTCGGAGTTTGGGTACAGATGCCAGTTCTGCCGCATTCTAAGTTTGCTCAGTTGGGCTGTTCTTTTCACCTCTCAATGCCTCCATCTTCGGAAACTCATCCCTTAAATAAAAGGACCGCTCTTCCTCTTCTGCCCACCAACAGCACTGGAAGGAGACACCTGAGTGCGGTTTTTCCCAAGGCTAAGACGAGGTCACCACCAGAACCAGGCTCTCCATCCTTCTCTGGGCAAACATGGAAAGCACTGTGGCTCGCTCCAAGGCCTGGAGTTTTCCAAGTCCCAGGTTGTCAAGGAGGCGGAATTGCAGGAATTGGAGGAAGAAAAGTGACAAGGGAAAAGAGCATTGTAAGGTATGTGCACAGGGGTGAGGATGGAGGGAGACTGAAGATCAGAGTGGTCGCTTTCTGCTGCCACACTTGATTTTCACAAATCCTAAAAGATGATGCTGTGAAAGTGCTGCACCCAATATGCCAGCTAATTTAGAAAACTCAGCAGTGGCTAGAGGACGGAAAAGGTCAGTTTTTTTTCCAATCTCAAAGAAAAGCAATGCCAAAGAATGTTCAAACTACCACACAATTGCACTCATCTCACACACTAGTAAAGTAATGCTCAAAATTCTCCAAGCCAGGCCTCACCAGTATGTGAACTATGAACTTCCAGATGTTCAAGCTGGATTTAGAAAAGGCAAAGGAACCAGAGATCAAATTGCCGACATCCATTAGATCACTGAAAAAGTGAGAGTCCAGAAGACATCTATTTCTGCTTTATTGATTATGCCAGAGCATTTGACTGTATGGATCACAACAAACTGTGGAAAATTCTTCAAGGGATGGGAATACCAGACCTCCTGACCTGCCTCTTGAGAAATCTGTATGCAGGTCAGGAAGCAACAGTTAGAACTAAACATGGAACTGGACTGGTTCCAGACTGGTTCCAAATTGGGAAAGGAGAACATCAAGGCTGTACACTGTCACCCTGCTTATTTAACTTCTGTGCAGAGTACATCTTGAGAAATGCTGGGCTGGATGAAGTACAAGCTGGAATCAAGATTGCCAGGAGAAATATAAATAACCTCAGATATGCAGATGACACCACCATTATGGCAGAAAGTGAAGAAGAACTAAAGAGCCTCTTGATGAAAGTTAGAGAGGAAAGTGAAAAGCTGGCTTAAAACACAACATTCAAAAAACTAAGATCATGGCATCTGGTCCCATCAGTTCAATTCTGTTCAGTCGCTCAGTCATGTCCTGCTCTTTGCGACCCCATGAACTGCAGCACACCAGGCCTCCCTGTCCATTGCTTCATGGCAAATAGATGGGGAAACAATGTAAGCAGTGACAGACTTTATTTTCTTGGGCTGCAGAATTACTGCAGATGGTGACTGCAGCCATGAAATTAAAAGACACTTGCTCCTTGGAAGAAAAGCAGAGACATTACTTTGTCAACAAAGGTCTGTCTAGTCAAAGCTATGGTTTTACTGGTAGTCATGTATGGGTGTGATAGTTGGACTATAAAGAAAGGTGAGTGCCAAAGAATTGATGCTTTTGAACTGTGATATTAGAAAACACTCTTGAAAATCCCTTGGACTGCAAGGAGATCCAACCAGTCCATCCTAAAGGAAATCAGTCTTGAATATTCATTGGAAGGACTGATGCTGAAACTGAAATGCCAATACTTTGGCCACCTGATACGAAGAACTGACTCATTGGAAAAGACCCTGATGCTGGGGAAGATTGAAGGCAGGAAGAGAAGGGGACGACAGAGGATGAGATGGTTGGATGGCATCACCAACTCGATGGACATGAGTTTGAGCAAGCTCCAGAGGGAAGCCTGGTGTGCTGCAGTCCATGGGGTTGCAAAGAGTCGGACACAACTGAGTGACTGAACTGAATCCTTCTCCATCACTATGAAAAAAAGGAGCTGATGTAGAGGCAGGGTCCTGAGCATGTTCACTCAGCAACAGCAGAGGAATAGACTGCTGGTTCCCCAGTTTTCAGCAGGGATCTATGACAACATCAGTGGAGAAGAAGAACACAGACCAAGATCTAATCCTCTGGTTGTCATCCCACCCCCCTATCCCCCAACCCCACTGCTAAAGTTAGAGATAGTTCTATGGTCAAAGAGAATATTACTAGTTACCAGAGTCAGAGATCATAAGCATCCTTGCCTCTTAGAGTTCTTAGGATCCAATGAGATAGAGTATGTGCAGCGTGCTTAGACAGAGAAAAGCAGGGCATGTACATTAACAAGAAGTGGCAGCTCTCATTAGCATTTCAAGAAAGTTCTCTTTGATCCACTTAAATTGTATGTTCCATCAGAACTTCCCCTTTTCAAGATGAAAAAAATCAAAACAAGACAGCTTTCAAGTGTCTCCCTCTCTTCTTTTGCATGGTGGTTTTCTGGGCACTGAGGCTGATAATGTTTTCTTTTCTGCTGGCCCATCATCATAGAACTTGGCTTTCTGACACCATGGAAGCCAGGACAACCAATTAGTCCTCAAAAGATGCATCTATAGTGGTGGCGTCTATAACTCCAACACTCATTTTTTCCACTCGTCTTCCAAGAGCAGTAGTGGTTTCTTCAGAGCCACAGAGACTCCATCTGTGTCAGACCCACCAACAGAATGATTTACAGGCACTCTGCAAGGGTACCTTGACTGCTTTGCCAATTCAGTATTGTCTCAATCACATTCTGGTTTCTTCCTGCCATTTGTCTCACACCTGGACCTTCGTGTCCCCTCCTCTAAGCTGTCATCATATGGTTACTTGGCAGTTGCCAGCTGATTTGTCATATTAGTCCAAGAAAACCATCATTAAGATGGGTGAGCCTGTGGCCAAATCCATTACTTAATAGTCTGCAAAATCAAACAGAAAATAATTGGAGGTATTTGGGCTGAGGGCCTTCTAGCTAGCAAGGAAAATGAAACTTGACTCTTTAAACATGAAAGACGGTAGCATTGCCCTTGTGATCGTTTATGGAAATGTACCACTTCTCACCCAGTCTTCTTGCAAAGATGCCATGGAAAGGAAGACCATTTTCTGTACAAGGTAAAGCAATCATACTCTTGGGTTTCATTAAAACTTTTGTTCCCTACAGAACAACTTCCTCAGCAGCTGGTTCTATTTCTACTTAATGAGTTGCAAAATTATAGAAGAGGAAGTTCAATGCTGTCTCCCTTAGAGCTGTTCCTTTCCCTCATCCTATCACTCTACCTCTACTACTGCAATGCTCACCTGTCTTCCCACCACCTCCACCCCTACCTACATATCCCTCCACTCCTCACTTCGCTATCACACAACCCCATGGATGCATAAGCAGAGAAACCAAGTTACCTACAAGGGTAAAATTCAGACAGGCATCAAACATCTTAATAGCATAAGACAGAGGTCATAAATTCCAAGGAAATAAAGGGTGACCCAAGAATTTTACACACAAGGAAGCTGTCTTTCAAAATCAAAAACAACAGCCAACATAGAACATACCAAAAAAGGAGGAAAAAAAAATAGAGAATATAGCTTAATGTGCTCTTTAAGAATAATAAAAGAGACATTTTTCAAATCCAGTCAAGCAGAAGATGAATCAAAATAAAGAACTCTGAAAAGGAAAAATAAGATTGTAAAATGTTTTTAAAAGAATAGAAGGTGAACATGAGTATATCAAAATATGAAGCTATAGCCATTGAGCTATAATAATAGCCATTTGAAAATAAAATACACTTTGCAAACTAGTACAGCCACTATGGAGAACAGTGTAGAGATTTCTTAAAAACTGGAAATAGAACTGCCTTATGACCCAGCAATCCCACTGCTGGGCATACACACCAAGGAAATCAGAACTGAAAGAGACACATGTAACCCAATGTTCATTGCAGCACTGTTTATAATAGCCAGGATGGGAAAGCAACCTAGATGTCCATCAGCAGATGAATGGATAAGAAAGCAGTGGTACATATACACAATGGAGTATTACCCATTAGAAAGAATACATTTGAATTAGTTCTAATGAGGTGGATGAAACTGGAGCCGATTATACAGAGTGAAGTAATCAGAAAGAAAAACACCAATACAGTATACTAACACATATATATTGAATTTAGAAAGATGGTAATGATAACCCTGTATGTGAGACAGCAAAAGAGACACAGATGTATAGAACAATCTTTTGGACTCTGTGGGAGAGGACGAGGGTGGGATGATTTGGGAGAATGGCATTGAAACATGTATAATATCATATGTGAAACAAATCACCAGTCCAGGTTTGATGCAGGATACAGGATGCTTGGGGCTGGTGCAATGGGATGACCCAGAGGGATGGTATGGGAAAGAAGGTGGGAGGGGGTTTAGGATGGGGAACATGTGTACACCCGTGGCAGATTCATGTTGATGTATGGCAAAACCAATACAATATTATAAAGTATTTAGCCTCCAATTAAAATAAATTATTTTAAATTAAAAAAAATTTTTAAGAGAATAAAAAAAATCATATAACAAAGGGGAAATAGAGTATAAATGAAGTGCAAAAATTCTAATTTCTGAGGTTGCCCTAATAGGGACTTGTAGATTTTTCTACATTTAAAGCACAAAATACAGCAAATAATACAGCAAAAAATACAGCAGCCCAAAACTGTTAGCCCAAAACTTTGTTTCTGCTTTTGGTAAGCTCTTTTAGAAGTGTATTATTATAGATAGTTGTGAATAAATGTTCATATGAGGTTTCAGTAATTCCCCTAAGTCTCCTTACTTCTATGAAGTAAGCAGATTATTTAACTTAATACGTTTGTTTTTGAAGACACACATAGAATACTCCTATTCAGTTCTATTTATTATTTATCTGTACAGAGAGAGAGGGAGAGAGGACAGAATTATGATCAAAAATATTGATTCAATGGTCATTTCTGAGTCGTGAGACTGGACATCATCTTAAGTTTGCTTCTTTGCATTTTTCTGTTGTGTGATATGTTTGAATCATTATCATGTATCATTTTACAAAAACAATATTATTGAAGAAAACTACAGTGCTAGATATATACAAAAAAGAATGGTTGGGGCCTTCTCCCACGCTTCTCAGAGCCCTCTCTGACAGGCTGGAGTGCACCCTGGGGAATGACTGGCCGTCAGGATGAGGGATGTTCTCTTGGTGCCTTGTCTCTGGAACTACTTTCCATCTGCTCCAGAGATGGATTTCCTAGCCGCTCAACTCAACTTTCCCCTTGGACATACCAATAGGATCTGGGAAAATGAATGCCTGGTGTTGTAAATTGCAGGAAACTGGCATGGACCTAAACATCCATTCAAAGATGGAGGAAGTGAAATGGCTGGTGCTGAAACCCCCATCTTCTGAGTAAACCACCCAGGGATTAAGGCAAAAATAGTGGCAAATACTTTTCAACCCTTAGGACCAAGTTCTTTATTCCTGAATTACTTGAGAACTTTAAGAAAAAAAAAAAGTTTCTAGAGGAAATCAATAAAAGTGAAGGAAAAAAACTTGTTCCAACCCAAATTCAATGATACGAGTGGTTTGGGGGCTTTACCGCATTCAGGGCTCGGTGGAATGAGGCAAGGGCAAGAGGCTTTGCCCCTCCTCCTAGGTGACCACCTACATGTCACAGGTGCTTAGCTGTTCTCGGCAATGGGCAGACAGACATTCAGCAGGGGCCATCAGAGCAGCCAACCAGAAAGAACTTGTCAGTGCCCCCACAGGACCCCAACAGGAGGAAAACAACTATTTTTGTATGCATTCACTAAGCACTTTGTATTATTAAATCTCATTTATCTTCACAACATTCCTATGAGGTCAGCGCTACTATCTCCACTTTCCACACAAAGAAACTGAAGCTTTGACAGTTTAAGTAAATAGCTCAAGGTCATGCACTAAGACTGGTGGCCCCAGGATTTAAAAATAGGTTAATGGTGAGCAGCTCAAATCTGACAGCTTTCTTAAAGGAGACAGGAGCTTGAGTCCAGCAAAATCGCCTGAGAGAAGCAGAATGGTATCAAACAAAGGTTCAGTGAGACAAGAGTTGAATGTGAACAACTGAGGCCCAGAGCCTCGAGTTCTAAATGGCAGTGGGACCAGCCACAGAAGTCAGGGTGTGAACTCCAATCCTGCCACATTTTCATTTATACAGCCTCATAGGTCGGGGAGAGAGGCCCTAGTCCTCATTATAACCAGAGCAGCGAGCAGTGTTGAGATCTGTGCCTGGGCCCAGCCCTGGTGAGGCAGAGACCAAGATGCTAAGATACCACCTGGACCGTCTGGAGACCCAACCTGTCTTAACACACATGCACACTCAGTCATGTCTGACTCTTTGCAACCCCATAGATTGTAGTCACCAGGCTTCTCTGTCCATGGAATTTTCCAGACAAGAATACTGGAGTGAATTGCCAGTCCCTATTCCAGGGGAATCTTCCTGACCCAGGAATTGAACCCACAATTTGGCAGGTGGATTCTTTACCACTGGAACCACCTGGGAAGCCCATCTTTACATATACCTGTCTTAAATTAGGCTTCATACCAATAGGATAAGATTAAATTGGCTGGATTCTTGCCTTAGGACAAGGCTGGGTCTTGAAGTCCGGACTGGTGTGCCCAGTCTCCACAATGAATGGCAGCTCTCATTATCCAAAGCTCTTCTCTGTCTGTTGTCAGTAACTGCTGTGATTCCTTAAGCATCTCTGTCCCCACGATGCCAGTTGGGTGTGGAGGACATCAACTGTCAGGCTGGAGAAGACAAGTCCTGCTGGGGCCTTAGCTCCTTCCTCCTACAGGGGGAACACCCTTACTCCAAGGCCACTGTGTATTCTACTGCCATGGAAACTGAATAGCACAACTCTAGGAGGAGCCATTCACACAGATGACTATGAAAATGATGCCCCTTGAAGCTGTGCCATGGACTGGCCTTGACTTCTTTCTAATGTCCACAAAGCCAACTCCCATCCATCCTTCATGAATAAGCTCAAGTGTTCACTCTTTGAACTCCTACTAAGTAATAATATAATACTAATATCAAGTAGCATTTACAGTGCCCTAGGCACCTGCCAAGCATTGCACTAAGCAGTTGTGATTGTCACTTGACATAGTTGCCATTATCATCTCCATCATCTAAATCACAAAACTGAGGCTTCCGAAGTGTTAGTTACTTGCCCCAAGTTCCAGAGCAGCTAAGCAGTCAAGTAGGAATTCAAAGAACACAGGCTATCTAGAGCACTGTCATACTCTGTTGCACCTACTAGTCTGCGATTTTTCTCCTTGAATAAACTGTGAGCAAGAGGCCTCCCAAGAGGACTGAGAAGTTTCTACCTGTCCTTCCATGTTTCGTTCCCTCCTCCCAATGTGATGTGTCTGACAAGTGAGACTGAGAAAAGCTTGGAGTCCATGTCCTTCATTCCCTTCCAATTCTTGACTTTTTCAGAGTAGCCACCCCCACCCCAACACCCACCCCAACACACGCATTCTCTGCCTCTCCAGCTGGTAACCACAGGAGAAAACCTGCAGCTCTCTACCTACTTTGAATACCTGGGTAAGATTTACCCATAGATGAATCCAGATCTAAACTTCAGAAAACTGGTTTTGCCTACAAGTCCCATTCAGCTTTATTAGTAATAAAGCTGATGAATGAATGCCTACCACTCAGTTGCTTCCAATCTATGAGGCAGGAAGTGTTAGTGTTAGTCTCTGAATCATGTCCGACTCTTTACGACCTATTGACTGTAGCCTACTTGGCTCCTCTGTCCCTGGAATTCTCCAGGCAAGAATACTGGAGTGGGTAACCCTTCCCCTCTTCAGGGGATGTTCCTGACCCAGAGGTAGAATTTGGGTCTCCAGCATTGCAGGCAGATGCTTTACCATCTGAGCCACTGGTGGGAGTGGGGGTCCACAATTCGGAAAATCCAAGAGTATCCCCCAACAACAGCTTGCCCAAAGTGAAACAGTAGGAAGGGTATAGATACGAGATCTGAATCTAAAGTCTGAGCTTTGCACCACTGCTCTACATTGCCAAGAAGGAGAAAACTGAGGCCCAGGAGGTGAATCAGGAGTCATGTCATGAAGGGTCTTCTGGAATGTGGGGGAAGTCTGGATTTTATCACAAGGGTTATAGGAAGCCACACACGTTTCCAGCCAGGAGAGGAAACATTACCATCTGCAATAACCCTGCATCAGACCCCCATGGTTAAGACTTTGTGTTAGAGTTTTCTTCTCCAAAAAAAAATTGTCTGAGAAAACAATAATGTTGCTCCCTTTGAAAGCTACTCTTGACATGTGAGGTTGAGGAATGGGAGAGTTTATTATTATTGTTTGTTCTTAAAGGAGAAACATCTCCCAGCAAGTGGATTGTTTTGTCTTCAACTTTCTCATTCTTGAGAAGTCAGGCAGGTCAAAGCAGCAGCTCAGGAACATGTGTGGTCCACCTTGGCCTCTGAAATGAATCTAATTGCATTTCACTGCCAATCAGCTATTTGACCTTGGCAAGTTAGTTTATCTCTCTGTGTCTTGGTCTCCTCATTGGTAAAATGGGGACAATAACAGTACCCACTTTTAAGANGTCATACTCTGTTGCACCTACTAGTCTGCGATTTTTCTCCTTGAATAAACTGTGAGCAAGAGGCCTCCCAAGAGGACTGAGAAGTTTCTACCTGTCCTTCCATGTTTCGTTCCCTCCTCCCAATGTGATGTGTCTGACAAGTGAGACTGAGAAAAGCTTGGAGTCCATGTCCTTCATTCCCTTCCAATTCTTGACTTTTTCAGAGTAGCCACCCCCACCCCAACACCCACCCCAACACACGCATTCTCTGCCTCTCCAGCTGGTAACCACAGGAGAAAACCTGCAGCTCTCTACCTACTTTGAATACCTGGGTAAGATTTACCCATAGATGAATCCAGATCTAAACTTCAGAAAACTGGTTTTGCCTACAAGTCCCATTCAGCTTTATTAGTAATAAAGCTGATGAATGAATGCCTACCACTCAGTTGCTTCCAATCTATGAGGCAGGAAGTGTTAGTGTTAGTCTCTGAATCATGTCCGACTCTTTACGACCTATTGACTGTAGCCTACTTGGCTCCTCTGTCCCTGGAATTCTCCAGGCAAGAATACTGGAGTGGGTAACCCTTCCCCTCTTCAGGGGATGTTCCTGACCCAGAGGTAGAATTTGGGTCTCCAGCATTGCAGGCAGATGCTTTACCATCTGAGCCACTGGTGGGAGTGGGGGTCCACAATTCGGAAAATCCAAGAGTATCCCCCAACAACAGCTTGCCCAAAGTGAAACAGTAGGAAGGGTATAGATACGAGATCTGAATCTAAAGTCTGAGCTTTGCACCACTGCTCTACATTGCCAAGAAGGAGAAAACTGAGGCCCAGGAGGTGAATCAGGAGTCATGTCATGAAGGGTCTTCTGGAATGTGGGGGAAGTCTGGATTTTATCACAAGGGTTATAGGAAGCCACACACGTTTCCAGCCAGGAGAGGAAACATTACCATCTGCAATAACCCTGCATCAGACCCCCATGGTTAAGACTTTGTGTTAGAGTTTTCTTCTCCAAAAAAAAATTGTCTGAGAAAACAATAATGTTGCTCCCTTTGAAAGCTACTCTTGACATGTGAGGTTGAGGAATGGGAGAGTTTATTATTATTGTTTGTTCTTAAAGGAGAAACATCTCCCAGCAAGTGGATTGTTTTGTCTTCAACTTTCTCATTCTTGAGAAGTCAGGCAGGTCAAAGCAGCAGCTCAGGAACATGTGTGGTCCACCTTGGCCTCTGAAATGAATCTAATTGCATTTCACTGCCAATCAGCTATTTGACCTTGGCAAGTTAGTTTATCTCTCTGTGTCTTGGTCTCCTCATTGGTAAAATGGGGACAATAACAGTACCCACTTTTAAGACATGGTAGGCAGAATAATGGCCTCCACAGATGACCACATGTTAAACCCTGGGCCTGTGAGTATGTTGCTACAGACAGGTGGGAATTAACTTTTCAGATGGAAAGTTGCTCGTCGATTGACTTTAAGACAGGATAATAAGGCTAGATTAGCCAGTGGGCCCAGTGTCGTCAGTGGTGTGCGTGCTCAGTCATGTCTGACTCTCTGCAACCCCATGGGCTGTAGCCCACAAGACACTACTGTCCATGGGATTTTACAGGCAAGAATCCTGGGGTGGAGAGCTATTCCCTTCTCCAGGGGATCTTACCAACCCAGGGATCAAATCCACATCTCTTGCCAATCCTGGATTAGCAGGCAGATTCTTTACCACTAATGCCATCACAGGGGTTTCCCTGGTAGCTCAGCTGGTAAAGAATCCACCTGCAATGCAGGAGACCCTGGTTCATATTCCTGGGTCAGGAAGATCCCCTAGAGAAAGGAAAGGCTACCCGCTTCAGTATTCTTGGGTTTCTGTGGTGGCTCAGCTGGTAAAGAATCAGCCTGCAATGCAGGAAACCTCTGTTTGAACCCTGGGTTGGGAAGATCGCTTGGAGAAGGGAATAGCTACCCACTTCAGTATTCTGGCCTGGAGAATTCCATGGACTGTATAGTCCATGTGGTTGCAAAGAGTCAGACATGACTGTGCGACTTTCACTTTCACTGTCATCACAAGGGTTCTTAAAGTAGAAGAGGGAGAAAGAAAAGCAGAGTCAGACAGAGATGTGACTACGGAAGAATAGTCCAAGAAATGCAACACTGCTGGTTTTGAAGACAGAAGAATGGGCCGTGAGCCAATGGTGCCCTCTCTGGAAGCTAAAAATGCAAGGGAGTGGACTCTTCTCTAGAGCCTCTAGAAAGCAACACAACCCTGCCTGCACCTTGATTATTTTTAACTTAAAAACAATAGAAATTTATTTCCCACAAAAAGGCTGAAAGTCTGAGACAGGGTACCAGCATGGTCTGGTGAAGGCCTTCTTCTGGGTTGCAGGCTTCTCTGTGGCATCTTCACATGGTGGAAAATGTGAGGGAGCTCTGTGGGGCCTTTTGTCAAAATTCCAATTAGGAGCACTCCACCCTCATGACCTGATCACCTCTCAAAGGCTCCACCCTTAATACCATTTCCCTGAACATTAGGTTATCAACATATAAATTTTGGAGAGACATAAACATTCAGACCATAGTAGCAAATTCTCAGGATCTTCTCTTTTTCATTGGTCTTCTGAAACTATACAATAATGTATTTCACTTTTGTCTATTAGTAATCCATTGTATATGGAACTTCTCTAATTCAAGAAAGATACAGTTTAGATTAAAAAGAAGCTACTGTGTGTTTCAAGTGACAATTTCTAAAAATCATTAATTTCTGATTATTTAATCAATACATGTTCAATATGCAGCTTGATTTTAATGAGAGCCTTGTTGAACTTCTGATCTATAGAACTTTAAGGTAATAAATCTGTTGGTTTATGCTATTAAGTTGTGATTTGTTACAGACGCCAAAAAAAATGAATACACAAGGGTTCCTAAGCATAAGGTGTTTGAAATAGTGCTGGGCATTAGATCAGAGTTCAATAACCTATCCTTATTTTATGGTGGTGATGAAATTGGTGATTATCACTTCTTCTGTGATCAGTTCTATTCATTTTTGCATCAAATCATATCACTCAAAGCTATATCTCTTCCGTGGATACCATGCTGAACTTTAGAGATTTAAAATGAAAGAGAAATACTTTCTAGCCCCAACTGTCACTGGGCCTAAGGAGTTTAGTCTACAGGGGGAACATCCTTGCAAACAAGTCATTTTTATATAAGGTGACAAGTTCTAACAGAAGAAAAATCTACAAACTTTGTTTTCTTGTACTCTTGTTTTATCTTTTCCCATAATTGCTGTTAAAGATGTGTTGGCTGAGTGAAGATGACTCTTACCTGGCTTTCTCAAAATGAAGCAAAAGAAAATATCTGTGGTTTTTGGATATAATGAATACTTGTGTTTCATGAGGATTTGGTGCTGTGTAGATGAGCTGGAACTATCCCAGAACCAGAACTCAGAGCTGAAATGGAAGTGATAAAAGAATTTCCACATACTGTGGTATGGGGAAGTCATTCTGGCTTATACACGAGCTAACTTGAATTTGATGCTAACTAAAACAGCCTGTTTGTGGCCTATCAAACATACATGTACATCTACTTTAATTATTAAAGAAAACGGCACATTGCCAAGAATTAAGGAATACACACTTTTAAATAAAGACTAAATGTTTCCCTTCTTGGGACACCAATGCTGGTCCTCCTTTGATGCTTAGACACCTTTCCTAGGTGCCAAGGCCATACTGACTCACTATGTACATGCTGATCTGTTGTCTTTTTTTGCTTCTGAAAACTTAACAAATATATTTCTGACTTGTTTGATGTTCTTTGTTTCTGACAAGACATAAAACTGTGCTGAAAACCATACTTCTCTGGAGCAGTCAGTTCCTCAATGTTAGGTACCTGAGAGGCTGTCTCTTGGGCTACAGTCCTCAGTTTGGCTCAAATTGAACTCTTTTCTATTTCTACTATAGATTGTTTATTGATAACCTTCAAACTTTAAACTTGTTCAAACCAGTACATTTAGTAAGGTTAGGATAGACTAAAAATGAGCAAAATGGGTCAAGAGCCAGAAGACCTTCTTGGGACACTATGTTTCAATTATTTATTTGTAAGTGCCACTGTGCCATCTCCTCCCCCAAATGAAGTATGATAAAGAAGTAAAAATAGAAACTCCTATATGTTGTATGCTCACAGTGGTATGAGCACTAAATGTTCAGAAGGAAAATAGATCAGCTTGGACTGGAAGAGACTTCATGGTGTCTTGATCGAGGTGGACACACAGATATATATCCCCTCTACACACAATCTCTCACATACAAACATATATACACAATGACCCTTGTTCCCTTCCCACATCTCTGACATTTACAGGCTTGATGGAGGAGAAGAAAACAAGTCAAGAGTGAAGAATTCCTTATAGTGATTAGTGTTCGTTCATTCATTCAGCCAACATTCATTAAGAACCGACTTGTCACGTCAGGTATTGCCTTGGTGCTAGAGACGAACAGACAGACAAGACATGGTATCTGTCTATGGGGAGCTCTCCAAGTAGCAGGAGGAGCAGACAAGAAAGTCGGTGATCACAACACCACGAGACAGAGGCAAAAATAGCAGTGAGCACAGATACCCCAGGAGCTCAGGACGAAGGTGTCTAGCAATGTGAAGGGGCCAGAAAAGCTCCCCAAGATGTTGATCTTGGCCTGCCCTTGAAGGATGAGAGTTGTTGGATAACCAGTAGTCAGCCAGAGCACAAGGAAAAGAGCGTGTGAGTTCCAGAAGGACAAGATGGAACTAGGGCCAGTCCCCTTGCTGTCCCAGCCTCTACTCGGAACCCCGTTCTTCAGCTCACATGTTCTCATGATAATGTCTCAGAGCACATCACACACCACTGACCCAGTTCCTAAACCCTAGTGCAAGTGCAGCCTGCAGAGTGTGAGCCAATCAAGCACCACCCTCCAAACAAATGTCTCTCACAGGTGCATGTGGCTGGGTGACAAAGAGATCCACCTAATGAATCCTAGCTCTACCACCTCCTAGCTGTGCAAACTTGTGCAAATTGTTTTCTTTTCTGAGTTGCAATTTCCTCATCTTTTCTAAGAGATACCTTAATTCTTTCAGTTGAGTTCCTAGAAATTATTGCACAGGTCAAGATAGTCATTGGGGTAAAGAATATAAGAAACAGGAGCCCATATGTGTTTACATTGGAGAAAGAACTATTGGGAAGACAAAGGAACCACAGGCCCCAAAAGATGGGAAAAAGGAGGAATGAGTCAGTAGTCACATGGCTTGGATTTTAGCAGAGGTTTGGGCAGAGAGGTGAGAACAAGTATTGAAGAACAAAAGAGAGTTGGGGATAGCTGTGAAGTTTGGGGGACACTGAAATGATGGAAATGGTTTTAAAAAGGAATTTTAAGAAATCTTGCTGAGATTTATGAATTGGGTGTCATCTAATACTGTCCAAGGAAAGGGATGCCAGGAGAGATTACAGCTTTCAAGAAATACTGATTGTGTAGGATTGGGAGCTCGTATGCACCCGTGGCAGATTCATGTCAATGTATGGCAAAACCAATACAGTGTTGTAAAATAAAATAAAGTAAAAATAAAATTTAAAAAAAAATACAACAGATTTTATATATTAAAAAAAAAAAAAGAAATACTGATTGTGATACCCTGTAGAAACCAGGCCATGGGGCCTGATTATCTCAGATACCATGTTTAGAGAATTAGTACCTGAACGAGCAATGTTCATGCTGTCTAGTGTAGAGTAAGACTTTGTTTACATGAACCACTGATGCTTTTTCAAAAATATCAGACAATACTTAAGAATTTAGGCTCTGGAATTCAATTTCCTAGGTTCCAGTACTTACTACCTGGGTAATTCAAGCTAACTACCTAGGTAACTTTCCTGAACCTCTGTGTTATCATTTTTAAGGGGACAATAACAGTATCTATTAACAGGGTGAGCATGCTGATTATATGAGTGAATCTATGCAAAGCTCTTGAGGACAGACCCTGATACATCAGTTCAGTTCAGTTCAGTCGCTCAGTCATGTCCGACTCTTCGCAACCCCATGAATCGCAGCACGCCAGGCCTCCCTGTCCATCACCAACTCCCGGAGTTCACTCAGACTCAAGTTCATTGAGTCCGTGATGCCATCCAGCCATCTCATTCTCTGTCCCCTTCTCCTCCTGCCCCCAATCCTTCCCAGCATCAGAGTCTTTTCCAATGAGTTAACTCTTCGCATGAGGTGGCCAAAGTACTGGAGTTTCAGCTTTAGCATCATTCCTTCCGAAGAAATCCCAGGGCTGATCTTTAGGATGGACTGGTTGGATCTCCTTGCAGTCCAAGGGACTCTCAAGAGTCTTCTCCAACACCACAGTTCAACAGCATTGATTCTTCAGCGCTCAGCCTTCTTCACATAGTAAGCACTTAATGAATGTTGATTTTTATTATTTGTGTACGATTGTAATCATTATTCTACCACAGTCTATACAAACACAGAGCTTTACAAGCTTGAGTTTTTCCTTTCTAGTCAAGCCAGAACTTTGACCCCTATGCCAATACTGACCATCCTTCTAGGCCTAGTTCAAACCTCATTTCCTTCTAAGTGCCTTAGTGTTTTCTAAACAACTTACCAGGATATGACCTTCTCTGCCAGGTGTTATTTATCTTGCTTCTCCAATGAGATTGAAAGTTCTTTTAAGAACGTGAGAATCATACATTTAGGGGTTCCTCTCTGCAACCCCAAACCACTTAGATGAGCACGTAGTGTGCTTGGAATGTTCTTCAGTTAAGTGAACTAAACAGGGGTGGGGTGAATCATTTTCAAGGTAGTCTTTGTGTTAATATATTTCTTACTGACCTCCAACTCACGTTCATCTATCCTATTGTCAAACCCAAGAAATGACCAGATTCTGTCATCCAGAAAGTTCTAAAAGGCAATGGCAATGAATGTTGTTTCCTCACACTCATAACTACATTTCATCGTGAACATCCTTAGCTTAATACACATTAGGCAGCCTTTACTATGTCTTTCAGGGCTTCCCCGGTGCCTCAAGCAGGAAAGACTCTGCCTGCAATGCAGGAGCCATAGGAGCCACTGGTTCAATCCCTAGGTTGGGAAAATCTCCTGGAGGAGGGCATGGCAACCCACTCCAGTATTCTTGCTTTGGAGAATCCCATTGACAGAGGAGCCTGGAGGGCTACAGCCCATAGGGTTGTAAAGAGGAGGACGTGACTGAAGCAAGTCAGCATGCCCGCACTGCGTCTTTCACATCATCACAGACAATGTGATTCCTTAGAGTTAGGAAGCAAAAAAAGTGTCCTTGAATTCTCTTCTACAGTCTCCTGGTTGAGATCATGGGCCAATCATGTACCATCTCTGAGCCTTACTTTTCCCATCTATAAAATGGGAACAATGAAATAGCTGCCATGCCACCTAGTCTTCTTGGTAAGAATAAAAGATAGAACATCTGGAAAAGTTCTTTGAAATGGTAACTACACTGATTTAGGTATTGTTCCTATCTCAAATTGAAAAATCCACCAGAGAAAGGCTGCCTCACAGAGAGGCAGGGCCATTGACCTTCCAGCTTGTGTTCAATCTAATTAACATTCACTCAAAGAGCTTCTGAGACAGAAGAAATGAAAGAGACAGAGGATGTGGGGGACAGGGTGGGAGAGGAACAGTTGGTGATGAAGAAAGAAAAATCTAATCTTTTGCTACTACCAAGGGCCCCAGCTTAAGAACACACAAGTAAACAGTGAAACTTGGTGACCCGGGACCAGCTGGGGGACCTCTCGAACAAAAGCAGTTAACAATGCTGCTTTCAGCTCTGGAGCAATCCAGGGCCAGCTCGGGCTGGGGGCTGCTGGAAAAGGAGCTGGGGTCCTGCTTGGAGACCCAGCTTCACAGTCAAATGTCAACCCATCAGTACCAAGTATGTAGAAAGGAGCCTACAGTTTAGGGCCTTTGTTTCTTTGTTTTTCATTAATTAGTCTTTTGTTCACCCATCTGAATCGGAAAGAAATCCATTCTGCAATCCTTTCAAAAATCCAACTCCCCCACACATACCCACATTAGTGAAAACAGAATAAAATCTGTGGTTTTGGCTCATTGCTGTGCCACGTGGTCAGATAGGACTTTGAAGGGCTCTTTTTTCTTTTTTTTTTTAACAAGTGTTTATTGAGTAACTGCTATTCATTCAACAAACATGTAAAGAATGCCCACTGCACTCCTGGCCCTGTGCTTGATGTTAGGGACACAAAGATGAATAAAACCCAAACCAGAGACTCAATAAACTCAGTGAGGGAGGTCAGAGATCAGCACCAGTTAACACAGAGCCTGGTAGAAAGCTCTAGCTGTCAGAAGAGACATCCAGATGGGATGCCCGTGAGCTCAAGGAGGAAGACATTGCTTCTCTTGGGCAGGAGCACGGAAGGCTTGGTTT
This sequence comes from Neotragus pygmaeus, assembly GCA_006410875.1. NCBI lineage: Eukaryota > Metazoa > Chordata > Mammalia > Artiodactyla > Bovidae > Neotragus > Neotragus pygmaeus. The sequence continues at coordinate 484,048 of SJYV01030105.1, forward strand.
CATGGTACCATTTGAGTGCTGAGCCATCCACCTGTTCACATTAAAATAATAGCCAGCTGCTACAGAACCTCTGTTGGTTGTGCCAGGCACTTCTCTCAATACTTCACTTCTGTAAATCCCACATTGCTCTTTCAGTGGAGGGCCTCTGATGATCTCCACTTTGCAAATGCAACTCTGAAGCCAGTATAAAAGAGATAACTAGTAAGAACCTACTGTACAGCACAGGGAACTCTACTCAATACTCTGTAATGACCTACATGGAAAAAGAATCTTAAAAAGAATGGATATATGTATAAGGGCTTCCCTGGTGGCTCAGTGGTAGAGAATCTGCCAGCAAAGCAGGAGCCTCAGGTTCAACCTCTGGGTCAAGAAGATCCCCTGGAGGAGGGCATGGCAACCCATTGCTGTATTCTTGCCTGGAGAATTCCATGGTGGACTATGTCCATAGGGTCCCAAAGAGTCGGACACAACTGAAGTAACTTAGCATGCATAACTGATTCACTTTGCTGTACAACAGAAACTAACACAACTTTGCAAATCAACTATAGTCCAATAAAAATTAATTTTAAAAAAAGAACCGAAGCTAGGCAGCCTGGCGCCAGGACCCATGTTCTTGACCTTGGTACTGGCTACGCAGCCCTCCTGAGACTTGTCTGCCTCTCCCCCTGGGCCCTCAAAGGCAATGTCTCACTGATTTCCATGTCTTCAGAGCCCTGCACGATTCCTGATATGAGGTGAGCCTCTGAAAGAGCGTTTTGGAACTGCTGAACTGAGCCCTCCACAGCTAGATGCTGAGGTCCCAGCAGGTCTAGTGGAAGGGCCTGGAAGGTCTAAACAGCAAGGAGGCCAGAACAGAAGCTGGGATGCGCTAGGGTGGGGAGAGGTGAAGACACCATCATCAAATTGTTTTGCAAAGTCTAGCTTGTGGCTGTTTGGAGGCCAGGAAGGAGGGCAGAGCTGGAATTTAGGAAATGGAGGCCCTGATCCTTCAGGACCCCAGGCACATGATAAAACTACTCTGAACACAGACCTGCCCTCGGGTGCACTTTTGTGGCTCCAAGGGCAGGGTTTGGGCTTTAGATAATAATTGCATACATTTGCTTAGTAAACATAGGGCGACTGTAGGATAATTACATGTTCTTACAGAGATGGTGCTTGGTAATTACTTTCAGTGGACCCAAAGTATTATTTAACACATATTCTGGTTTATAAGACAGAAATAATGATGAATTTGCTTGGTAATTACACAGCACTTACCCGCTACATATCCTGCCAGTAGCTGATACTTAGTCCATCATTAAGGGGCTAGCAGTCGCTTGGGTAAATAGTAAGTTCTTCTTATTATTGGTGTCTAGGCACATAAAGCATTATTAAAACACCATTAGCAACATGTATCTAAAGGAGGAATATGCAAGTCTACTTGAGAAGCCAATTTTCCTCAGGCTAAATGCCTTATTTTTATCTTTTTGACAGGAGTGATAGAAAGGAGTCAATTCTAACTTGAGTGTCCACTCACTGAAGTTGTCTACTTAATGACACTGAGCAGATGAAGGAAGATTTGCCCTGGCTTAGGGAACAGGAGTGGAGTCACCACTATTTTCTATATGAAGATTGCTATTTAATTCACCCAAATGGCAGTGCCCAGTTTAGGAGGAGCCCCAGGTCTGGCGCTGCCACCCCTGGGGTGGGCTGGATCAGCACACTGAATGCCGGGGCAAACCACAGCCTTTGGATGGGCCTTACTGGCAGCACCCTCAAGGCTCCTCCTAGGATAGGGCCTGAGAGGCTCTTGGAGGGTCTGGGACTCCGGAAGAGGGGCACCCTGGTTTTCAGGCCATTTGGGGTACACATGGAAAAGAAACATACACACGTTGGATACCAAACAAAGGAAATGTAAGCCCAGAACCAGTCTCTTTGTCCTTAAAAGGAGCTCGAGGGAAAGCTGCCTGACATATTTCGTCTGGAAGGCAGTAATTTGGGGGGGGGCCATGGCTCACCTCTAAATGCTCTTGGCTCAGCCACTGATATCAAGAAAAATCAACTCTATGTAATCAATAGGGGGCTTAAGGAGGGTGGCCAACCATTATGGTTGGTGGGCAGGATAGAGAATGGGCCTTCTGGAGCAAATAGAGCCCTCATTACCATTCCATTCCAACCCAACCCATTTCTGGAGGGAACAATTCAACACCAGATATGAACTCAGTTCCAGATCCAAACTGCCAAGCCAAGTGGCCAGTTCCAGTGGTCTGTTTCTTCTGTAATGAACTCCAAGATTCTGACTTTGGCTTTAGAAGCGACTTCGGTTGCCATGAAAACCAATGGGGAGTCATTGGAAAAAGTTCAGGGTTAAAGTCAGGCATCCGGTCCCATCACTTCATGGGAAATAGATGGGGAAACAGTGGAAAGACTTTATTTTGGGGGGCTCCAAAATCACTGCAGATGGTGACTATAGCCATGAAATTAAAAGACGCTTACTCCTTGGAAGGAAAGCTATGATCAACCAAGATAGCATATTCAAAAGCAGAGACATTACTTTGCCAACTAAGGTCCGCCTAGTCAAGGCTATGGTTTTTCCAGTAGTCATGTATGGATGTGAGAGTTGGACCGTGAAGAAGGCTGAGTGCCAAAGAATTGATGCTTTTGAACTGTGGTGTTGAAGAAGACTCTTGAGAGTCCCTTGGACTGCAAGGAGATCAGCCCTGGGATTTCGTTGGAAGGAATGATGCTAAAGCTGAAACTCCAGTACTTTGGCCACCTCATGCGAAGAGTTGACTCATTGGAAAAGACTTTGATGCTGGGAGGGATTGGGGGCAGGAGGAGAAGGGGACGACAGAGGATGAGATGGCTGGATGGCATCACTGACTCGATGGACATGAATCTGAGTGAACTCTGGGAGTTGGTGATGGACAGGGAGGCCTGGCATGATGCAATTCATGGGGTCGCAAAGAGTCGGACACGACTGACTGAATTGAACTGAAAGTCAGAAGACCCCAGATTCAAATCCCAGCCCTGCTCTTGACTAGCTGGGCAATATTTGGCAACCATCTCCTGAAGCTTCAGCTTCTTTACCTATAAAATATTCTTCAAAAGACTGTTAATTCCATTAGGCTAGAAATCATACCTATTTCATTCACTACTGAATTCCTGCATCCAATGCAATGTCCAACATGTTCTAAAGCCATAGTTCACATTTTCAGTTGAGTGAGACTGGGGAACTGCATCATACATTTAGTTTACAAAAATCTGCCTATTTGCACTTAGTGAAAAGCAGAGAGAAATAAAAACAACCTAAATAGGCCTAAAGTTCTGCTTGATTAATCCACTCACTGCATGTGTGTGACAGACTAATGCTAAAACCAAAGATGTGGAACTACTCTTCTTCCCTTTCCTATTTTAAGAACCTTGCTGTACTGAATATATGTCATTCTTAATAATTTAATATTGTACTTTGGAATATGTACACTCACTAAATAATACATATCCATCCCACATAATTCACAAGGATGACTGGATTTGGTTGTAATCACAAAACCTTTTAAGCTCTACTTTATGGAAGATTTGTAGGAGTTTCCAGGGAGATTTAGATTATAACCAGCTTTTTTTTTTTTCTTTTTGGTCTTAGACATAACCTTGAGAAGCTTACCTCATAACATTGGGTTATCTCACAGGGTCACTGTGAGTGAACTGAAAATGAAAGCTTTGTGAACTAGAATCCCTGGACAAAAATAGCTATTATCCTATTCACTTCTCTCTTGGTATGGCTGCTTAGCTTGGACAAGGTCAAGAGCCTTGATTACAACCCAGTCCTCTTGACTCCCAGGCTGGAGTGCTGGCATCTACCTCACAATTTAGCCCAACAAAAAGCTGTTAAGTAATTATTAGGAGCACAGCAAAATGCTCACCACATATTGTTTAAGGCATAGAGCAATGGCCTCTGAGAGCTCAGTGATTCATGCAGAGTCAACAAGTGCTCAGCTGGCCCCAAAGCATGGCAAATCTTGACATCCTACCTGAACATGGAGGCAGATGCTGTGGAGCATGAGACGGAGGGGCACTCATACAGATAGAGTTAGCCTTTAATCCTTGGCACTGAGACTCATTTCTTCACTGTTCCAAACTGCTTCTTAAGTGTTGTAAACTTTTTCCTCAGTTCAAAGCTGCCTTGTTTCCTTCTTATTTCTCTGAGAAACAGGCTATGGATTGTGTGTCTATTGATTCTCCCTGACGTGTAACCATTCAACCTTCCTTTCATAACAGGATCTTGATTTCCTTTGGAGAAAGACTTTTCTCTTTGAAGGCACCCAGACCTGAGGAATGAAGGGAACCCCATCCCCATCCCCATCCCCTTCACTGACTCAGTGGACATGAGTTTGAGCAAACACTGGGAGGTAGTGAAGGACAGGGGAGCCTGGTGTTGCTGTCCATGGGGTCACAAAGAGTCAGACACAACTGAGCAGCTGAACGACAACAAGGATTAGTTTATGAGTGAATATGTGTATATCTTAAGATAGTCTAATCAGCCCCATCCCCAGGCTTGTTGGAAAAGAGGCAATCTCTTTCTATAGAATAACTAACTTATAGAACATAAGCCTGGAACTGCCAAGGCCAGCCCATTTAGTGGTTATCTGAACCCAGAGCCAATGAAGGAGGAAACATAGTCTAGACACAGAGAAACAGACTAACATCAGGTCCTGGAAAAATTGCCTGAACCCTTGCATCCCAGTATACCTGACTTCAAAGTCAAATGGTCCTGGATTTTAAGTTACGTTCCCCAATACATTTAGCTTTTAGTGTAAGGCAAGTTGGATGTGGCATCTCTTAATTGCAGTGAATAGAATTCTAACCAATTATATATTCATTAAAAAAAAAAAAGATGACAAAACAGGCATGGAGATGGCATGAGCAAAGACCTAAAGGCACAGATATAGGCCTTTGGGTGTCTCAAAATATTCATCAAAAGACATAGAAGGTAAATGAGGGGAGGGGGCATATCATAAAAATGCCGAGTGATCAAAAGACATCTTTGGAGAACCAAATCCAGGGCTGAAAGTAGGCAAATACATGCCTAGGCTCAAAGGCAGCATATGAACAGGCTGGTCCAGTTACATTCTCCTCATTCAGGGAAACCCCTACCACAAGCCAGATGCTGAACATCTGTGGTTAGCATTGTTCCTTTAAAGAATAACACAGATTCCTCTCCGGGCAAGCCGCACATTTCCATTAGCTGTGGTCAGAAGGGAAACCGTGCACCTTCAGACAAGTTTCAGCTGTCAGACTGCTCTGGGGCACGTCTTTCAGGGGCGCTGATTCATCTTCTCTGTCGGCTGGCTGTGGGGGACGCACACCTGTGTCCCAGGGTGACTTCAGAGAGAGGGGAGACAAAAGACCACGTCGGCCTCCAGCTGCCTCTACAGACACTCTGACCACCGTGTGGACACAAGTACAACCATGCCTGGTGGGCAGTCAGCAGTGGGGTTGTTTATGTTCAGCTCCTGGGACCCACCCCCACAACCCCCTACTGGGTGCTCTTCCTCTGAATTCTGCCCCAACCGATGGCTAGGGCTCAGGGAGACCGGCTGACATCTGGGCTTCATTTGATTCCCCGCTTACCCACCTCTCAGTCATCCATATGCTACATTCTTCAACCATTGCAGAATGCAAGCTGCTCAGAGATGCTTTGAGGGTAGAGCCCCAAACTGGGGTGGAGGTGCAATCATACCACACCCACATTTAACTTATAAAAAGTTTGCTCTATGTGCCAAATAGAGAAAGAGAATAAAATAAACTCTAAGCAAACAAGACAATAGGTGTGAGTGACTTGACCCTTCCATCGCTCTCCCAGGGCAGATGCCCTGTCATGAATGTGAGCACATGGTTCCCACAGTACATCTCAGCTCCTGCAGCTCTCTCATTGCACAGCCTTCTTGCTTCTCTGAGTATACTTGTCAGAATAAGTAGAGTGAGCTGCTGTAACAAATGAACAACACCCAGTTTCAGAGGCTAATTGTCTACTTACAGGCACAGTGCGAGGTGGGTCTGGAGGTGCTCCCTGGTGACTGTCCTCTTAGCAGCTATTCAAGGATCCAGCATCTTCCAATGGTGATGCTGCCATATGAAACCTTATGGAAGGGGATGGAAGCTATTGCAGGTTAGACTCTGAGGTAGAGATGGGAATACAGGATATTTAATAAAGAGCGCTCTTAGGATCATACATATGGAAGGATGTAAGGTCAGGCTGAGATGTAACGCAGTCTCCCAAATATTTCCATCACCCCAGTGGAGAACTCTGGGGCTGGTGGCCTTTGAGAGCTGTCCTGGGTTGGGGCAAGGTGGTTGTGCTGTTCAATCTCTGTGTTTACCAGTTGTTGGGTGTAGATGTGGACCATCTTCCAGGAGAACTTCCAGGAGTTCCAGGAGAACTTTGAGCAGCTGAGGAACTAATATTTTCCTTGCTAAAGGGAGATCTGGGTAGCTCATCACAGCATCTACCAAGAGGGGACTAGAGCAGGAGTCAGCAAGTCTTTGGTAAATAGGTTTTAGAGGCCATATGGTCTCTGTCACAACTGCTCATCTCTGCTATTGTAGAATGAAAGCAGCTAGAAGCAATATGTAAACAAATGAGTGCAACTATGTTCTATTAAAACTTTATTTACAAAAATGAGCTCACAGGCCATGGATGGCTGATTTCTGGACTAGTGGATGACAGAAGTAATTAAGGGGCAACCCTACAGATGAGTTAGACCACACCTGTCCATGTTTCATTGGCCAGACCTCAGTACGTGGCCCCAATTTAACTGCACAGAGTTAGAAAAATGGAGTCTTTCTGTGAGCCTCAAAAGAAAATAAATGGAATCTGTGAGCATCTAGCCAGACTCTGCCACAGTATGACTCTTTCAAATTATATCTTAAACATGAAACAGCCCTGAAATATTGCATACATTGCCTCATCTCTATTACTAAATAAAGTATTATACAGTTTAACCTCAAAAGGGACTTTAGACATTTTCCAAGAGTACTTCTCACTGTGTGACTGTTGCTCCATGCACTGACTTTGGAACCTAAACCCCTTGTGAACTCTGACTCCACGTGGTGTGAAAGGGTGAAGAGCAAGAGTGATAAATTAGGAGTTTGATATTAACAGAGATGCATTACTATATATAAAATAGATAACAAGGACCTACTGTACAGCACAGGGAACTATGCTTGATACTTTGTAATAGCCTATAAGGGAAAAGAATCTGAAAAAATATATAAATGTATAACTGAATTACTTTGCTGTACACCTGAAACTAACACAACACTGTAAGCCAACTATACTGCAATTAAAAAAAGAACAAGAGTGAGGAGTCAGACAGACCCAGGTCTAGAGTTTAGCTCTGCCATCTACCAGCTCTAGTAACTGATCATATTTCCTTCTTGATCCTCAGTTTCTGCTTTTCTAAAATAAGATGCTAATAGTACCCACTTCACATGATTTTTGCAAGGATAAACATGCTGCAATATATATAAAGCACTTAGCAGTTGGTACATAACAAGCACTCAATAAATGCTAAATACTATCAATTCTTTATTAAGAGAAGGGGCATATAATAGAGGTGATCAAAGTCTTCTGGGGTGACTCAGTGCATTCCTCTGTATTCCCAGACCTTGATTATATCTTCTACAAGTTAATCAGAGCATTCTTCCCAACATTCAGAGCTGGAATGAGTAATTGTTCCTGTGAGTCTTATAATTAAAAATAAATAGAAAATGATAGTAATACTTACCTGACCAGATTGTTGGGAGAATAAAGTTTATAACAATAAAAATGTATTGAGAGCTGACATGCCAAGCAGTAAAATAGATTCTGGCCTCCCAGCTGGCTCAGTGGTAAAGAATCTGCCTGCCAACCAGAACACATGGGTTTGATTCCTGGAGAAAGAAATGGCAACCCACTCCAGTATTCTTGCCTGGGAAATCCCACGGACAGAGGAGCCTGGTGGTTAACACTCCATGGAGTCCCAAAGAATCAGACATGACTTAGCAATTCAACAACAATAACATAGTAGATTCTATGGAAACAAATATGAATAAGATATTGTATTGTTTATCTATTGCCCCAGAGCTTAGTGATTTAAAGCAACAGTAATTTTATTGCCCACAATTCTGTGGGTTGGCCAGGTGGTTCTGCTGATTTCAGTTGGGCTCACTCATGCAGACACAGTCACCTGGTAACTTGACTGTGAAGTGCGCTCAGCAATCCTCAGTAGGCCGTGTTCCATGACAACAAGCATAAGTATGCACCAATCCTCCACTTGCATCTTGATTGCTGACATCCCATTGGGCCACAGGCAAGAATACTGGAGTGGGTTGCTGTGCCCTCCTCCAGGGGATCTTCCAGACCCAGGAATCAAACCCCTGTCTCCTATGTCTCCTGCACTGGCAGGTGGGTTCTTTTACCACTAGTATCACCTGGGAAGCCCCTTCATTTTCAGCCTAAGTAAGGGTTTGACAGGCTTTCCAGGTGACACTGCTGGAAAAGAACCCACTTGCAAATGCAGATGGAGANCGACAGAGGATGAGATGGCTGGATGTCATCACGGACTCGATGAACGTGAGTCTGAGTGAACTCCAGGAGATGGTTATGGACAGGGAGGCCTGGTGTGTTGCGATTCATGGGGTTGCAAAGAGTCAGATACGACTGAGCGACTTAAGTGAACTGAATGTATGGATGTGAGAGCTGAAGAAAGCCAAGTTCCAAAGAATTGATGCTTTTGAACTGTGGTGTTGGAGAAGACTCTTGAGAGACCCTTGGACTGCATGGTGATCCAACCAGTCCATCCTAAAGGAGATCAGTCCTGAATATTCATTGGGAGCACTGATGCTGAAGCTGAAACTCCAATACTTTGACCACCTAATGCAAAGAACTGACTCATTGGAAAAGACTCTGATGCTAGGAAAGACTGAAGGCAGGAGAAGGGGATGACAGAGGATGAGATGGTTGGATGGCATCATGGACTCAATGGGCATGAGTTTGAGTAAGCTCCAGTTGGTGCTGGCAAGAGAAGCCTGGTGTGCTGTATTCCATGGGCTTGCAAAGAGTCAGACATGACTGAGTGACTGAACTGAACTAAACTTACGTTAAACATGGTTTCCCTCGTGGCTCAGTGGTAAAGAATCCACCTGCCAATGCAGGAAACGTGGCTCGATCCCTGGTTTGGGAAGATCCCCTGAACAAGTAAATGGTAACTCATCCTAGTATTCTTGTCTGGGTAATCCCAATGGACAGAGGAGCCTAGGAAGTTACAGTCCATAGAGTCAGAAAGAGTTGGACATGACTTAGTGACTAAGTAACAACTCAAGCTGAACAAGAACATGACCAGTTATCCAACAATTTCTTTCTTCTGCAGATATCCTGCAAAGACATTTTCCTGCATATACAAAAATACATGCACCAAAATGTTTGCACCAAGAATTTTGATTATGAATGTATTAGTTTGCAGGGATACCATAACAAAACACCATAGACAGGGGTGGAGTGGGTGAGGATTTAAAAGACAGCAATTTACCCTCTCACAATTTGGCAGGGTTGAAAGTCCATCAAAGTGTCAACCTGGGGCCTCTCCCGTGGGTGTGCTGATGGTTGTCTTCTCCATGTGTCCTCATATGATTGTCCCTCTGTGTGTGTCTGTGTCCAAATTTATTCTTCTTATAAGGAGATCAGTCAGAATAATTAGGATTCACATTAATGATCTCAGTTCAGTTCAGTTCAGTCGCTCAGTCGTGTCCGACTCTTTGAGACCCCATGAATCGCAGCACGCCAGGCCTCCCTGTCCCATCACCAACTCGAGGAGTTCACTCAGACTCACGTCCATAGAATCCGTGATGCCATCCAGCCATCTCATCCTCGGTCATCCCCTTCTCCTCCTGCCCCCAATCCCTCCCAGCATCACAGTCTTTTCCAATGAGTCAACTCTTCGCATGAGGTGGCCAAAGTACTGGAGTTTCAGCTTTGGCATCATTCCTTCCAAAGAAATCCCAGGGCTGATCTCCTTCAGAATGGACTGGTTGGATCTCTTTGCAGTCCAAGGGACTCTCAAGAGTCTTCTCCAACACCACAGTTCAAAAGCATCAATTCTTCGGCGCTCAGCCTTCTTCACAGTCCAACTCTCACATCCATACGTGACTACTGGAAAAACCATAGCCTTTACTAGATGGACCTTCGTTGGCAAAGTANAACCCAATAGAGTATTGTAAAGTTAAATTTTAAAATAAATAAATAAATAAATTAAAAAAAAAAAAAAAAGTAACAAAAGAAGCGGTTTCAGTCCCTGGGTTGGGAAGATGTGCTGCAGGAGAGCATGGCAACCCACTCCAGTGTTCTTGCCTAGAGAATCCAAAGGATAGAAGTCTGGCAGGCTACAGTCCACAGGGTCACAAAGATTCAGACAGGACTGAAGCTACTCAGCATGCACACACAGAAGGGTACAATAGGGTTCCTCGGTTGTTTGTTTCTTAGAACACCGCTGTCTCTTTGAACTTTCTGTTTAAAATGGAAAGTGTGGCTTCTTGGGATGGCCAGTGTCCCTACTCAGTCAACCATAGATAAAACACACTTACCTTGTACTCCAGTCCCCTCTTATCCATGGTTTTCCTTTCCATAGTTTCAGTAACCTGTGGTCAGCTGAGGTCTGAAAATACTACGTGGAAAATTCCAGAAATAAATGACCCATAAGTTTTAAATTGTGTACTGTTCTAAGTTGTGTGATGAAATCTCATACTATCCTGCCGCATCCCACCCGCCACATGAATCATCCCTTTGTCCAGCCTATCCTGCCTGTTAGTCAGTTAGTCAAATGGTAGCCATTGAGGTTATCAGATCAACTGCTAAGCTAACACAGCGCTTGTGTTCAGGTAACCCTTGTTGTACTTAATAATGGTCCCCCAGAGGGCAAGAGTGGTGATGCTGGCAGTTCAGAGTTGCCAAAAAGAAGTCATGAAAGTATGCCCTTAAGGTTCTCAACTTAATGAGGAAAGGAAAAAATCATAAGGCTAGGTTCCTAAGATCTATGGTAAGAATGAATCTTCTATTGTAAAGTTGTGAAAAAGGAAAAAGAAATCCATGCTGGTTTTGCTCTTGCACCTCAAAGTTAGGACCACAGCACATGACAAGTGCTTAAGATTAAAAGGCATTAAATTTGTGCCATAAGATATTTTGAGAGAGAGACCGCATTCACATAAACTTTTATTATAGTATTTTGCTGTAATTCTCCTAATTTGTTAGTAGTTATTATGGTTAATCTCTCACTATGCCTACTTTATAAATTAAACTTTATCAGAGGTAGGTAAGTTTAGAGAAAAACTATACAGGGTTTAGTACTATCTGCAGTTTCAAACATCCATTGGAGGTCTTGGAATGCATCCCCTGCATATAAGGGGCACAAGTGCTCCTGTTTGGAATCTCACTGAAACCCTCCACATGAGGAGTACACTGAAATTTGTACTCTGGGCATCACAAATACTACTATACATGAAGGGGTGGCAGACAAGTATGTTAGACATGTTTCTCCTGCTCACACACTTGCTCCATTGTCCGATCAAGTTTCCCGTATAGAACTCAAGTTCAACGATCAAATTATTAAACATTTCAAGATGGCAATTAAACCAAGCCCAGGGCCCTTCCTCTGAGCCCGGGACCTGGAGCACACCTGTGCAGCTGGAGCAGCCATTTGGAATTTTCACAGTCATCTCCAGCTAAACACATCCCCAGCTGATGTCTTCAACTACCCACCAACTCCACCATCAGACATTCCCCACACCTTCTCCTACCCGTCTTGGGAAATGGTTTATGCTAAAATCACATACTGATGGACACCTCTCTCCTTCACCACCAGCTCCTCCTCGCTACCACCTCCAATCCACTGCCAAATCCTGTGGATTTTCACATTCAAAGTCTCTCCCCAGCCTCTCCACTTTTTTTTATATAAATTTATTTATTTTAATTGGAAGCTAATTACTGTACAATATTGTATTGGTTTTGCCATAAATCAACATGAATCTGCCACGGGTGTACACGTGTTCCCCATTCTGAACCCCCCTCCTACGTCCCTCACCATACTGTCCACTTTTACACAACTCCACTGCTCTGCATGTAAGCCACCATCAACTCTCATCTGAACAACTAAAACAGCCCAGCCTTTTCCTTGGTCTCCCAACTTGCAGAGTGAAGTAAGTCAGAAAGAGAAAAGCAAATATTGTATATTAATACATATACATGGAATCTAGAAAAATGGTTTTGAGGATCTTATTTGCAAAGCAGAAATAGAGACACAGAGATAGAGAACAAATATATGGATCCCAAACGGGATGGTGCATGGGTGGGATGGATTGGGATTGACATATATGTATATTATTGACACTATGTATAAAATAGATAACTAATGAGAACCTACTGTATAGCACAGGGAACTCTATTCAATGATCTGTTGTGACCTAGATGGGGAGGAAATCCAACTTCCCCTTTTGCCCTTTAAGATCCACTTCCCACATAATTTTTGGAGTGGTCAACCTAACATGTAAAGACTTGGTTCAACTCCTGCTACTGAAATCCTTTCATTAACAGGCTCCTTCTGAGCCTTTATGGAAGCCTCCGTACCCTTTTCTATGGGAAAAGTCCCATAACACCTGGGTATCTGTAGGTGACAGGAGACGTCTGTAAGGCCACCCCTTTTGCCCTCTCTCCCGCCTCCTCCCCCTTCTTCTTTCAACCTGGCTTTCTTTCCTCCCTTGAAATCTTTGATGTTAGTACTTGGACCTGAAGTTCTATGTCTCTATAGGAGGTTTTCTGAGAGACTGTATTCTTATATTTAAGGGCTTCCGTGGTGGCGCAGAGGTTAAAGCATCTGCCGGCAGTGTGGGAGACCTGGGTTCAATCCCTGGGTCGGGAAGATTCCCTGGAGAAGGAAATGGCAACCCACTCCAGTATTCTTGCCTGGAGAATCCCGTGGACGGAGGAGTTTGGTGGGCTACAGTCCACAGGTCGCAAAGAGTCGGACACGACTGAGCGACTTCACTTTCTGAGCCTTTAGATCTGAGCTCTAGTGTTGCTTCCTCAAAGAGGCCTTCCTGGGGCCCTGATACTGAGTGAGCTGGCCCTATACCCATCCCATTCTTCTCTCTCCCAGAGCCAGTTCTTTTCCTCTGCCACACGTATCACAACTTGAAACTATATATTTGTGGGTGTCCTTTGAGCTTGAGTATAAATTCAAGACTCTGCTTCATTTGCCACACTATTTATCCAGCAACAAGCACAGTGCAAAATCCTTGGTGGGCACTCAATTATTTTTTAAGTAATGAACAAAAGGATATATGAGCTGAAGTAGAAGGAAGGGTCTAGGCTAATTCCAGGGTCTCTGGGTGATATGACAGGAGGCCAGTGGTGGCACACAGAGGGAGCAGCAGTTCTGAGGGGAAAATCATGAATTTGGAAAGAGAACGAGCAGATAGATGCACGTGAACTTGCTTTGTGAGCCTCAACATTGTAAATGTGCAATAGGGACAGAAGCCACCGTGAGCTAGTGTGAGCTGAGGTGACTAGATCAAGACCAAGGCACTGTAAGAGTGAGTGAGCACTGGAAATCATTATCTTTGGCAATAGGCATAAACCAGGACTGCCAGCAAGCAGGACATTGGGAAACCTAGGAATAGATTATATAAAGATGCGTTATAGATATATAGACACAGATAGACTATCATGGAGTCCAAGAGCGAGGGTACAGGGGAACCTCATTCATTCTAGAACTGATCATAAGACAGCTCTAGGGGAAAGGCAGTTTCATGTCCCTGTTTCTCTATCTTCCTTTCCCTCTCTCTCTTTCCATCATTTCCAGTTGCAACTTCCCAGGGAAAGGCTCTAACTGACCCAGGTTTGGTGATGTGCCAGCGCCCGCTCCCCACGCCCATCCCCAGTTCATTATACTGGGACCAGGAGGCAGGAGACCACCTCACAGACATGGTTTCCAGGTAGTACATGAAGCTGGGCAGACTCTCCAAAAGGGATCAACCACAAAATATAACTAACTAATGTTAATTAGTCATATTATACTATAAGTAGTATAATTAATTATATTGTACTATTATAACTAATGTTATATTAGCTCAGCTGGCAAAGCACGATGACACATCAAATAAATTTTAGAGTCAGATGCTATCCAAAACCTCATAGCAGGGAAAGACAGTCAGGGAAGACTTCCTGGAAGAGGTAGTCCTAGAGATCCGCTGACTTTGGATGGAGGCTGAGGAACCAGAGAAGTTTCAGAAGGGAACAGCATGAACAAAGGCCAGGAAGCAGGATAAATGATTATTTGTAGATCGGTCATTCTCATCTGGCCTTTGCTATTCCCCAGTTAGCTGCATGGTTTGTTATTGCAAAGTCATTTTTTGGGTAATAATCTGTTTGAGGATTTGAAACCTTGCTCCCCACTATCCTTCTGCTTCTCATAGGTGGGCAGAATGAGCAACTTGCCATAATTGGCATTGTCTACAGGGTTCAGGCAGGCTTCCCTGGTGGTTCAGCAGTGAGGAATCTGCCTGTAATACAGGAGACCCAGGAGATGCAGTTCGATCCCTGGGTTGGGAAGATCCTCTGGAGGAGGGTGTGGCAACCCATTCCAGCATTCTTGCCTGGAGAATCTCACATACAGAGGAACCTGGTGGGCTACAGTCCATAGGGTCACACAGAGTCAGACACAACTGAAGCGACTGCGCCCTGCAACACAGCGTTCAGGCTGTGGGACGAATAACTGAAGCCATTTTATGAGATGCCACTGAGACCATTTACAAAGATTTCTATAACAGAACTTTTCCAATCATATATTAGTGAGTCAACCTGTATTTATTTTTAGTGATATAAATGGCAGCAGAACAGAACATAGAAGTCGTTGCAGGAAGTAAGGGTAAATATCACATTGTGAAACTTGTTTCAGTCACATTTACATGATGTGCAGGTCATGGTCAAAAGTATTTCAGAACATTGCCTGAGTCAGACTCTCCTTTTCAGAACTTCTCCTGAGGAATGGCTTTATGGGAGTGAGTGTCGAAGTCAATGCTATTAACTGGAGGCTTTCCCAAGATTTGAAATGAGGATAGAAGAGACTCCTCCAGTATCTGGGGTTTTGTGTTTTAAAGAGGTGCAGTGATGTATGTCAGCCTCGTTTTCAAGCACTTCGGTTACCTTCCTCTCATTCTCTATCCCATCCTCCTTTTACCCATGAAGGAGGTCCATTGATATGGAGCAGGAAAAAGGGAAACAGCACAGACTGATGTGCAATAGTGATGCATGGTTCGGACAAGAATTTGCTGCTCATCAACCTCAATGTGGATTCTCCTAGTAGGCTGCTCTTGGAAAATGCCTTCACAGTGACAGGTCATGATCCTGGAACTCTCCCCCTAATTTACAAACGACCAGACCTCCCTCCCATCCACAAACAGATCTTCCCAAATCTTCAGACAGCCATGCCAAGCATTTGGGTTGTGCACCAGGTTGCACAGGGTGGACCAGCCCCTGAGGAGTAAGCTAAGCAAGTTCCCAGGGTCTAGCTCCAAGGTCGGGATGCTAGGAGCCAACAGATGCTGCCCTACTCTTCCCCACCCATGGAAAAGTGCAGCCTTTGGGTCATTGAATAGGCCACTGAACAAATGCCCAGTTGGCCCGTGAGCCACGCCTTGCTCATTTCACTGTGGGAGGTCAGTTTTTTTTCCCCTAAGAATCCAGCACTGAGTTTCCCAGTCCCTCTTCTCATTACACATTCCAGCTGTTTACTGCAGCCGCCTGCCGGGGTGAGAGCACTGGCTGGAGATCTGGCTCTGAGACCAGGCTCCAGCACTCTTTAGCCATAGCTAGGCTGCAAGTCCTCTGTTCTCCTGGAGCACAGTTTCTTCATCTGCAAAATAGGAAAAGCCTCCCTGGGATTCCCTGTAGGGCTGTGGACAGGATCAGTTGGCACTATTGCCATGTTTCCTTCCAGAAGCCTGAAGTGGTGGGCATATGATAAGCCACTGTCTCTGGCTGCAGTCTGTGGAAGTTGGAGGGGTGGGGTGGAGGGAGAGGCCAGGGTTGATGCTCAGACGAAATGCTGACCCAGGGATACCTACATTGTACTTGGCCCTTGGCCCACCCACAACTTTTCCAGCAATCTTGCCCCACCTTAAAACCACCCAGCGAGAAAAGGGGGAAACTATTTCCCTCAGTCAAACCCTCGGGTCCTCCCTCTGAAACCAGAGCTTCAGGGAGCGTAACGAGTGAGTGGTGACTCAGTGTTTAGTCTGTGGCATTTGGGAGCATAGGACGACTCAAGGGGATCTCGCTGAGCTTCCAAGGCGGCTCGTAGAGTCTGTCTGGTAATGAGGCTGAGTCCGGGATGACTGAGGCTGAGGGGACACGCTGTCCAAAGCAGTGAGGAGGGAAAGGTTTAAAAGGCTGCCCTGAACCTGCAAGTTGGAGTCAAATATGGGATGGGCTGGGGTCAACGTGGAAGACCTTCCAGGTGGAGGTTTCTGGAGCCGATGTGAGGCCGTTTGGCAACCAGAGAGCTTCTTCCCCAGTGGATCCCCAGAAGGGAATGTAAACAGTACATGGTCTCCTCAGGACCCCATGCGTGACTAAAGCTGGGGAAGGAAGAGCCCTGGCCCACCTCCCAGGCTTCTGTCAGACCCCCCACCTCGAACCCTGGGAGAAGTCAGCAGTGGCCCCCCAAGTCTTAGCCCCATCCATGGGAGGAAAGTGCAACAGAAGAAGCGTCTGCTCCTCTTCACAGGAGTAAAATGGCCTATGTGTGTGCGTCTCTGCTTCCCCCTCAGACCTCTGCTCTCCCAGCTCTCTTTCTTCCCAACTTTTATAAACATAATATGCGGTGCTTGAGCTCACAAGCCAAATCCTGGAGATATCTGGGTGGGTCTGGCATACGTGGTTCATTTGCTCCATGAAGGCCTGGCTGCTAGGTTGAAACACATCCCTGGAAAGAGGAAGGGAAAGAAGAGGAAGCAGGGGTGAGTCGGAGGTGTGAGGAATCCAGGGAATGAGGGACAAGCCAGGCTCACACTCTGGAGGTGTCACCACCTTCTCAGCCCACGTGCTTAGTGACAACTGGGGACACTTTGATTTGTCCCTTCCTGATGTTGCAACCTCCCCAGCCCCAGGCCATGCCTTCCACCTGCACCTCATTTCTTCCAAAGTTTAATGCCAGGACTCAGCAAGTCATAAATAATGGTAAAATAAAGAATACTGGTGGATGTTAAATCATTTAATATATCAGGCTGACCAGACATTGCCCCCTTTAACTGAAGGGGTCAATGACAGCAAAAGCAGCTGTTGCCTGCTGGCCACTAGCCATTCACGCCATGCATTTTGACCAACCCAGATCAAATCTGAACACACGTAATTCTTTTCCTAGCGTCATTGCAAAGTCCTCTCTCGGGTTTTCCCTTTTATCTCCCAGCCTCTCTTTTCCTAGTCTTATCAACCCATATGCTTCATAAGAGACCGGTGATACTCATGCAGATGAACTGCTTCAGATGCACGGGGATAAGTCCAGGAATAAAATTGTCTTTGTGTTGAAGGAAGATAGAAGATGCTCAACCCCCTATCTTCATAACACTTCATTTTATCACCGCCTAATATGATAGTCTATGTGTTATATGTATCTTCTGGCTCCTCCATTAAAAGATAAACTCCATGAGGATGGAGACCTTGATATTCAGGGCTGATTGCTCATTGTATCCCTAGTGCCCAGGACAGTGCCCAGAACCTAGTAGGTATTCAGTGAATATTTATTCAATGAATGGATGGTTGACTGAATCTCTCTGATCAGATTGGATTGTGAATGATAAGTGAAATGTCTAACCACAAAAACACAATGGGCACAAATGTGCATGTACACTCACACACAGGACTGGGAGGGTTTGTGTGAATATGTAATGATGATATTAATTCTGACAATAATAGCTAAAAGTCAAGCCTCTCTATGTCACAAACTGTGCTAAGCATGTACCAGCTTTGTGTCAGTGAATATTCACAATGTCTTGCCCTACTTTAAAGATGACAAAACTCTGAGAGATTAAGTGACTTGGCAAAATCAAGACTTAGTTGAGAACAGAGCCAAGACAGGAGACAGATCCATCTGCCTATAAAGTCCATGCTTTTTAACCATGATATGCTTCTCAAGGTCATTTCATTCTAGAATTTATTGTGTCCAGCAAAATATTCTACAATTATTATTCAACTTCTCGTGGTACCTAATCTCCATCACTAAATTGGAACTTCACAGAGTTAGGGACTATATCTTATTTCTCTATCATATTATAACCCGAACCCAGTACTATGAGCTGACCAGAGCAGATACACAATACATGCCTATCCAGTTAATTAATTAATTAATATAACCACAGAGCACATCACAAAAGAGAACTCAACTATAGACGACCTTTGAAGAAAGAAATGATAAGACAGAGGTGTCAAAATGGCCCTCAGTCAGTTCAGTTCAGTTGCTCAGTCATGTCTGACTCTTTGGGACCCCATTGACTGCAGCATGCCAGGTTTCCCTGTCCATCACCAACTCCTGGAGCTTACTCAAACTCATGTCCGTTGAGCCAGTGATGCCATCCAACCATCTCATCCTCTGTCATCCCCTGCCTTCTCTGCCTTCAATCATTCCCAGCATCAGGGTTTTTCAAATGAGTCAGTTCTTCGCATCAGGTGGCCAAAATATTGGAGTTTCCGCTTCAGCATCAGTCCTTCCAATGAATATTCAGGACTGGTCTCCTTTAGGATGGACTGGTTGGATCTCCTTGCAGTCCAAGGGACTCTTCAAGAGTATTCTCCAACACCACAATACAAAAGCATCAATTCTTCAGCGCTCAGCTTTCTTTATAGTCCAACTCTCACATCCATACATGACTACTGGAAAAAACAAAGCTTTGACTAGATAGACCTTTGTCAGCAAAGTAATGTCTCTGTTTTTAATATGCTGTCTAGGTTGGTCATAACTTTCCTTCCAAGGAGTAAGCATCTTTTAATTTCATGGCTGCAGTCACCATCTGCAGTGATTTTGGAGCCCTGGAAAATAAAGTCTGTCGCTGTTTCCATTGTGTCCCCATCTATTTGCCATGAAGTGATGGGACCAGATGCCATGATCTTAGTTTTCTGAATGTTAAATTTTAAATCAACTTTTTCACTCTCTTCTTTCACTTCGTCTTTAGTTCTTCTTCGCTTTCTGCCATAAGTGTGATGCTACCTGAATATCTGAGGTTATTGATATTTCTCCTGGCAATTTTGATTCCAGCTTGTGCTTCATCCAGCCCAGCATTTCTCATGATGTACTCTGCATATAAGTTAAATAAGCAGGGTGACAGTATACAGCATTGACGTACTCCTTTCCCAATTTGGTACCAGTCTGTTGTTCCGTGTGCAGTTCTAACTGTTGATTCTTGACCTGCATACAGATTTTTCAGGAGGCAGGTCAGGTGGTATTCCCATCTCCTTCAGAATTTTCCACAGTTTGTTGTGATCCACATAGTCAAAGCCTTTGGCGTAGTCAATAAAGCAGATGTTTTTCTTGAACTCTCTTGCTTTTTCTATGATCTAACAGATGTTGGCAATTTGATCTCTAGTTCCTCTGCCTTTTCTAAATCCAGCCTGAACATCTGGAAGTTCTTGGTTCACGTACTATTGAAGCCTGGCTTGGAGAATTTTGAACATTACTTTGCTAGTGTGTGAGAGGAGTGCAATTGTGCAGTACTTGGAGCATTCTTTGGCATTGTGTTTCTTTGGGATTGGAATGAAAACTGACCTTTTCCAGTCCTGTGGGCACTGTTAAGTTTTCCAAATTTGCTAGCATATTGAGTGCAGCACTTTAACAGCATCATCTTTTAGGATTTGAAATAGCTCAGCTGGATCCATCACCTCCAAAATGGCCCTACCTGGTTGGGAAATCTCTCCTTGGTAGGGCCAAGTTTTTTTCTCTTTATATTTTCAGTTGTTCACAAAATTCTTGCATGAATTAAAGACAAACTGGTTCACAACCTGGGATCTCACACAGTGGAAGAACTGAATAGTCTTGGGGAGCATTTTATCTAGACTTCTGATGGTTTTGATGGATAAGCACCTCATATAATGTCTAGCCTGTACCATATACTCCAAAAATTCACTAAATCAATCGTGGCCTCATAGTACCTGGCACAATACTTGACATAGAGTGAGTACTCAATAATTGGTTACTAAATTATATGATCAAATGATTTTTGCTGATCTAATAAAAAGTTTCCATTTATTGAGCCAGGTACTTGAATTAATAATCTCATTTAATCTGCATATGACTCTATGGAGTAGGTGTTTTTTAAAAATCTGTATTTTACAGATAAAGAAACTGAGGCTCAAAAATATTAAGAAATCTCTCTAAGGTCCCACAGGTAGAAACTGAATTGTTTTATTCCAAAGGTTTAGTCTTTGGAATGCTAACCGGGTAGGATGATGCTTAGTGCTGCCCTATTAGCTCCTTCCAGCAGAAGCAATGTGACCTGACAACATTGTTTAGTGACTAAATCGTGTCTGACTCTTTTGCAACCCCATGGACTGTAGCCTGTCAGGCTCCTCTTTCCATGGGATTTTCCAGGTAAGAATACTGGAGTGGGTTGCCATTTCCTTCTTCAGGGGGTCCTCCTGACACAGGGATCAAACCTGTGTCTCCTGCATTGGCAAGCGAGTTCTTTATCACTGAGTCACCAGGGATGGTCCTGGAAATACCCAAATCCATGAGCCCACTTTCTGGAAAGAACATCAGGTACAGGGCAGAGACTTAAAGGGGCACCATCTTCTGACTTCCCCATGGCCCACAGCCAGAATCCCCCATTTTCTCCTGCCCTTGCAGTAACAACTTCAAGTCTCGGGTAGGAACATAAAAGGTTGAAGGCTCTTGGTCCACAAGGCGTGTCCACTACCTAAGTTCTTTGTTTTCCTTGTGTGATTTAGGGGTCTCAGAACTGTGTGATGTATATACTGATTTTATTCCCATCCTTTGGAGGAAGAAGCTGATGCTTAGGGAGGTTGAGCTTACTTGTCCAAGTTCACATTGCTGGGGAGTGGCAGAGCTGGGTTTCAAACTCAGCTCAAGAGGCTTCCTAAGCTCATACCTCACCCCTCACTACCATGACTGCTTTATTTAATTTTATACTCAAAATGTTACTATCTTATTTTATTGAAGCAATGTTGTGTTCATTTCTGCTGTATAGCAAAGTGACTCAGTTATATATGTGTGTGTGTGTATATTCTTTTTCATATTCTTTTCCATTACTGTTATCATAGGATATTGAATATAATTCCCTGTGCTATACAGTAGGACCTTGTTGTTTATCCATCCTCTATAACAATTTGCCTCTGCTAATCCCAAATTGCTATTTCTTCCGTCCCCCACAACTCCTCCCCATTGGCAACCACAAGTCTGTTCTCTATGTCAAGACATTACTGTTGATATAATAATTATGATTATGGAATAAATGTAATCAAGTAGTGTGTGCTTACTGTTCACCACACATTCTTCTAAGAGTGTGTTTCTTATCTGCTCCTTCACTAGTGCTATGGAGCAAGGGCTATTAGTCACATTTTACTGACAAGAAAACTGAAGCTAATGCAAAGAAGTGAGTGAGAGAGCTGAGATCTGAACCAGGCCTGGCTAATTCCAACAGTTGGATACCTCCAACCACTCCTGGTATCCATGTCCTTAACCATCAAGCTTTCTGGTCTTCCTATTTTGACTTCTGGCTTTGAGGTTATACTACATACCTCATCTACTCTATGTCTTATGCTGTATATTTCTTGGGAATTAAAGTCAGGGAGATTACAGAGAAATACAAAGACACTGATGACTCTATCTTCTACTGGACCAGTCAGGGAGTAACCCTGGTTTTCCTCTCTTTTCTACAAAATCATCAGGTTTACACTCTCATAGGACTTTAAAATAGATGGAAATTGGAAAGGTGCTTGTTCTCTGCTAGAACACATTTGGTTAGAAAAAGTGTGAGATGGGGATAAAAAGTATGAGATCTCATTCATGAGCAGAATGGCTTCCACAAGGAGAATCTGTTTGAAATCATTCCTTTAACCAACTGCCTCTTGATGAAACTGAAAGAGGAGAGTGAAAAAGTTGACTTAAAGCTCAACATTCAGAAAACTAAGATTATGGCATCTGGTCCCATCACTTCATGGGAAATAGATGGGGAAACAGTGGAAACAGTATCAGACTTTATTTGGGTGGGGGGGGCTCCAAAATCACTGCAGATGGTGACTGCACCCATGAAATTAAAAGACGCTTACTCCTTGGACAGAGAAGGAAATGGCACCCCACTCCAGTACTCTTGCCTGGAGAATCCCATGGAGGGAGGAGCCTGGTTGTCTACCGTCCAGGGGGTCGCAAAGAGTCGGACACGACTGAGCGAGTTCACTTACTTACTCACTTACTCCTTGGAAGGAAAGTTATGACCAAACTAGATAGCATATTAAAAAGCAGAGACATTACTTTGCCGACTAAGGTCCGTCTAGTCAAGGCTATGGTTTTGCCTTTGGTCATGTATGGATGTGAGAGTTGGCCTGTGAAGAAAGCTGAGCGCCAAGAATTGATGCTTTTGAACTGTGGTGTTGGAGAAGACTCTTGAGAGTCCCTTGGACTGCAAGGAGATCCAACCAGTCCNCAACAAAGGTCCATCTAGTCAAGGCTATGGTTTTTCCAGTGGTCATGTATGGATGTGAGAGTTGGCCTGTGAAGAAAGCTGAGCGCCAAGAATTGATGCTTTTGAACTGTGGTGTTGGAGAAGACTCTTGAGAGTCCCTTGGACTGCAAGGAGATCCAACCAGTCCATCCTAAAGGAGATCAGCCCTGGGTGTTCATTGGAAGGACTGATGCTGAAGCTGAAACTCCAATACTTTGGCCACCTCATGCAAAGAGTCAACTCATTGGAAAAGACCCTGATGCTGGGAGGGATTGGGGGCAGGAGGAGAAGGGGATGACAGAGGATGAGATGGCTGGCTGGATGGCATCACTGACTCGATGGATATGAGTTTGAGTAAACTCCAGGAGTTGGTGATGGACAGGGAAGCCTGGTGTGCTGTGATTCATGGAGTTCCAAAGAGTCAGACATGACTGAGCGACTGAACTGAAGAAACAGCAAGAGAAGGAAACACATGTGCCGAGTAAGAAATGCAGGTGCTAAGTGGAATGCCCTTTAGCAGGTAGGATTAGACCCCTTCAAATAACATTGTGAAACCTATAAAAATCTGTTGAAAAATGAGTAATTTAAAGAGGTGGCTCTAGGTGTTTTCCAGAAATAAGCATGTTATGTTGTTATCATTAGAATCAACATTGTCAGAGCAAGTCTCATTCATTAAGCTGGCAAATGCTTCTGGGTCTAATTTAGGCACTCAGGGAGTCATCAGAATAACTCTGAACATCCGTATGAATTTATGGTGCATGTTGCTTTTTCACATATACCACATTGCTTTGTCCTTACCACAAACCATTGAGACGTACAGGGTTTTCGTTCAGAATTAAGGAGATGAATGTAAGATTTTAGGTTTCCTGAATTAAAAGGCATTGATTTTTCCATTACTCTTAAATGTAACAATAATAATACATATAATACTAATAATGGAAATTAAGGGAATAGCCTGGCAAAGCAGATATACTCGCCTTTCACAATTCTGCCTGGGCCTTGTGTGATATGTTGGCTTCTTGTATTTTGTAAGAGATGATGAACAGTGAGTTAAAAATGGATGTGATTCTTCCCTAATGGATGAGTATATTCAGGTGAGGTAATGGTGTTGCCTGTCTAAAGAGAATGCATTTGTGCACTCATCAAATACGAGGACATAAGTCTTTGCTGGCACATGACAAGGTTTCATGCAAATTCCCAAAAGGCACCTCATCTTTGCTCTAGGTAAAGACCTATTTACTGGCCAGCATAGCACTACTGGCCAGATTTAGCTCCCATTCAGGCCAGATACCTTTGTCCAGTGTACAAATTGCTTACCCAAAGCAAAGACTCATACTCTAGAGGAGGAGATAACGTATATAAGTGGATCATTGCAGCAATGTAATTAATATAATAAAAGATTTGAGAAAGGCATTTCAGGAGGATTAACTAGGAGTTCTGTTCAAAATTTTACTTTTAATACTACTGTTGAGTACTTTTAGCAGTAGTACTCCTGTTGAGGTTTGAGCGAGCTGAACTAATAGTGTTCTTTTTCCCTGACCCTGAACCAATTGAGAGATAAAATTTAAAAATAAACTGATATTAGAGAATGTGACTTTAAGCCTATGAGCAAGTAGACATTTTCTTACTAAACCTCAGAAAGAGACCAATTTACACATCTGATCAGTTACCAGTCACATTAGGTTTTCACTACCTTCAACCCACCTGGACCCACACTGGGGCCTGGTCACATCAAACTCAGTGTTTGGAGAATCCAGGCAGAATGTGTGTCCCTACAAAGTGAATTATTCATGAGAAATGAGGAAGAAGAGATGGAGATACCTATTCCCAGTTCTTTATCCCCAATTCAAAAATTCAAAAGGCCAGGAATTATAGCAGAATTACTCCCCCATGAAAAGAAACATCAAAAATGGGGAAGGACTTTCACTCTACCCTGCTCTCATCTAACAAATATGAAGATGTTATCCCGTCCCAGCACTAGATCACAAGCAGGGACCATATCTGTTCTACTCTCTACTTTTTCTCTAGTATCCATCACAGCCCTTGGTGCACAGTAGGCCGTCAATAAATACATTAAAAAAAATAATGATTAGGGACTTAACTGGTGGTCCAGTGGTTGAGAATCCACCTGTCAATGCAGGGGACCTGAGTTTGATCCCTAGTCCAGGAAGATTCCACAAGCTACAGGGCAACTAAGCCCATGAGCCACAACTACTGAAGCTCATGAGCTCTGGAGCCTGTGCTCCTCAACAAGGGAAGCCACCGCCACCAGAAGCCCGCACACTGCAAGGAAGAGTAGCCTCTGTAGCTGCAACTAAAGAGAGCCTACATCCAGCCACAAAGACCCAGCGCAGTGCCCAGTCACTCCAGTTATGTCTGCCTCTTTCAACCCCGCCAGGCTCCTCTGTCCATGCGATTTTCCTGGCAAGAATACCGGAATGGGTTGCCATTCCAGTATTCTGCAGGAGCTCGTCCCCTCCCAGTGATCAAACCCATATCTCCTGCATTGCAGGTGGTTTCTTTACTGTTGAGCCGCCAGGGGAGCCCAAGCAAGACCCAGTGCAGCCAAAAATAAATAAATAAAAAATTTTAATGATTAAAAGTTGACTGAAAACCTCAAAAAAAGCCTTCAGAAAGGAAAAGTCATGTGAATTAAGCCTTAAAGAATCAGTAGCCAAGATAAAGCAGTGATGGAGGGGAACTGCAGGGACATGAATAGAAGCAGCAGGATCTGTGAAAAGGCGAAGATGGGAGGTGTGATACAGGGGAAACCAGGTGGTAAGATGCCTCAGATGCCAATCAGAGCAATATTGGAAAAGAAAGAAAAATAAACAAGGGTGAGCTGTGGATTCACGGAATAATGTCTGGGGAAACAGGACAGTATAGCAGTATAGTTGAGACTCCTTACAAACCTGCCTCCTCAAGCCTCCTATTCAAATCCCCGTGATATACCAAAGGGCAAAATCATCCTCAGCAGAGTGAACAGAAGATTGTAGATTACATCATTACTGGGAGAAATTCCACCATCCACTTTTTGGAAGGAGACAGTGCTACAAAGTACATTCTAGAGCTTTGTTTCACATGCTCCACCTTGAGGCAGAAGAGCAGAACCCCCAAAAGGCAGGCACCAACACTGCCACTCACACTGCCATTCCCTTTTAATGGGCAAAGACTTTAAAGGTGCATGAAAGAGAAACATGTTGAATTATGTGCTGCTTAGAAGAGTTTCACCCAGAAGAAAATGGCTTAAAATGGTGAAAAACAAAAAGGCGAGTATATCATTGACCCACAGACTTGTCTAGGCTAGGGCAGGCAGGAGAATCCATTCATGAATTCTCAGCATGACACCATAGCAACTACAGGAAAAATCATAACCAAGCCCAGTAAAATCAAACTACCACAGTCATTACTTAATCTTTCTGTCTTCCTCCTGGCTCCCACCTTTGATTGCTACTGCCCGTGTGCCTCTTACCTGCCCCCAGGATGCTCACTTACCTGGGCATGCTGGCCTGCAATCAAGTGTACCGTGAAAGCTCTCTGACACAGAACTGGCCACAAACTCTTCCTTGTACAAGGCCATCCTCCTGTTCTACCAGTGTTCTCTTCTGGGAGTTGTCCAACCTCGATTTTTTTCTACAAGTCAATCTTTTAAATACACAGCCCAACCCAGGACCCCTGCGTCCTCAGATACAAGAGCAGACACGAACGAAGAGGAAGCAAGGGCACTGGCAGCCATATCAGATGATACAGAAAGCAAAGTAAAAGTGCTTTGCATTTGGGACAAAGACGGTTATTTTATTTTTAAATTTGTTTATTTTTGGGTGTGCTGGGTCTTTCTTGCTGCTTGGACTTTTCTTCAGCTGTGATACGTGGGCTTCTCATGGACATGACCTCTCTTGTCACTGAGCACAGGCTCCAGGGTGCGTGGGCTTCAAGATTTGCAGCTCAGTAGCTGTAGCTCACAGCTTAGTGGCTCTGCAGCATATGGGATCTTTCCAGATCAGGGATCGAACCCGTGTCTCCTGCATTGACAGGCAGATTCTTTACCATTGAGCCGCCAGGGAAGCCCATTGAGGGTCATTTTAAATGGATACATGGTAGACTCCACTACAAAGACATCGCTAATTTTTATGGACCCAGTATTCATAAACTGAAAACTGCCAATACTAATCTCAGTCTCCCTCTCATTTCTCTTTGTATTGTGACAACCTCCCAGCTTGTCTCCCTACCTTCTCTCCTGGGACTCTGTAATCTCACTCCCTATTGAAGACAAAAGATTTTTAAATGCATTCTGTGAGTGTCGGGGCTGTGAAAACAGGAATTACACTTTACGGTGTTCCTTCTTAAAACTCAGCACCCAGCACCAGTGCCTGGCACCTGCTAGGTCTACCTAAATGTTTTAGAGTAAATAAGAGAAGAGTTTGGGGTGGGGGCATGGAGGAAGTGAAAGGAAGGAAAAGAGGAAGGCAGAGAAGGAAGGACCACTTAGAAGAGGCAAGGACAGAGAGCTAGTAAATGTCGTCAGCACAAGGAAAGAAATGGTGTAAGACTCCATCAGGGAGAAAAGTGAAAGTCGCTCAGTTGTGTTTGATTCTTTGCGACCCCGTGGATATACAGTCCATGGAATTCTCCAGGCCACAATACTGGAGTGAGTAGCTGTTCCCTTCTCCAGGGGATCTTCCCAACCCAGCGATCAAACCCAGGTCCCTTGCATTGCAGGCAGATTCTTTACCAGCTCAGCCACAAGGCAAGCCCAAAAATACTGGAGTGGGTATCTTCCCGACCCCAGAATCAAACGGGGGTCTCTTGCATTGCAGATGGATTCTTTACCAACTGATCTATCAGGGAAGCGCTCAGGGAGAAAGGGAGAGTCAATAGATGAGTGTTCTCTGACCCTTCTGTTGGGGAATCTGGGAGTTTGCTCCCAGAAATCTTCCATCCCTTTGAGGGTCTCAGACCTTCAAAGGGATGGAGCCAATCCAGGAAGGTCTGTCAAATGAATCAAGTGTTTGAAAGATACCCTAAAAATCCAGGAATTCTGGTCATTTGTCCCTGTAACCCACATGTGTGTGTGCATGCTAAGTCAATTCAATCATGCCTCACCCTGCAACCCCACGGACTGCAGCCCGCCAGGCTCCTCTGTC
Organism: Neotragus pygmaeus; assembly: GCA_006410875.1. NCBI lineage: Eukaryota > Metazoa > Chordata > Mammalia > Artiodactyla > Bovidae > Neotragus > Neotragus pygmaeus. Next base: position 511,926 of record SJYV01030105.1, read on the forward strand.
AGTGGGATTCTCCAGGCAAGAATATTGGTGTGGGTTGCCATGCCCTTCTCCAGGGAATCTTACCAACCCAGGAATCAAACCCATGCCTCTTAGATCTCCTGCACTGGCAGGCAGAGTCTTTACCACTAGCACTAGCTGGGGAGCCCTGTACCCACAAGGGACAGACCAAAGCCATTCCCAGAATAAAGCCACAGAAATTCAACGCACTCCACTGGAGAAGCAAACTAGCTGAACAGCCCATTTCAGTTGCATCTGTCCTTTCAGGGGACATGAACCTTATGTGAGAGTTGCAGATCTGAAGAGAAGCACCCAGTAAGTAATGACGGGTCCTATCACCTTGTGTTCACCGTCATGGCTGTCCAGGATCGTCATCTTGGGGCCTCCAAGATGCTTCTTCTTAAGGACAGAAGGAAACACACATTCCTGCTCTCTGCTCCACCCACCCTCTCTTCCTCCCCTCTCCCCCATCCTACACCTCCCTAAACATACACACACACACACACACACACACACACACACACACACACAGTACCCACCCCCACTCCTTTGCTAACACACAAACAGCTGTGTTCTCATGATTGGAATGATATGAGATCTATTTATTTGGGCTTAAGAAAATGTTTATAATTCACAAAGTCAATGAATGGTTTCCTAGCAACTTCTTGTATAACTATTATGAAATAATATTCTTTCACTTTCTCCCTTAGTCGCGCGCTCTCTCTCTCCCTCCTTCCTTCCCCACCTTCCCTCCCTCTGTTTCTCTCTCATATACTCTCTTTGACCACCAAGGAGCCTTTTTCTATTTTAAATAACAGAACACATTGAGGGTTTGATTTTAAAAAACTGCAAATCTCTCCCTAGAAAAATACATGTAAATAGACACATACTCATTCACACTTCTGTGCATACAATTCAAGCAGTTCATAGCACCCCTGAAACCTACCCATGGAACCCACTTAATAACCCTTTCCTACACAGGTAACATCCCCCTTAGTTTGACTTCTCTCTTATCCTGACAAGAAAAAAAAAATGGCTTTGGGGTGGTTATTCTGGCAAAAACTTGATGAACTAAGCTTACTTCAATCTCCTCCACCCGTCCCCAGCATTACACATTCTAATCCCAAAGCATCGTTTCGCCTGCCCAGCAGCATCTGTTCTGCCTGTCTCTCCCTGCTTCCCTCCAGCTAGCTAGCTGGCAGCTAGCACATGTGAACACACTTTATGACTGCCTGAGAAAATGCCATTAACACAAGGCACCTGCAAAGCTTTCAGTATGCATGTCACCGGTCTCCTCTCTCGGCCTGAGCCACCACTGGGTGTTGGCGAGAGCCACGGCCAAATGCAAATGTTGGAATACCCTGCTCTCCCACACTCCTAAACACAGCCCAAGGTTGACTTCACTCCTTCATGAGGCCCAGGGGCCTTGTAAATGTCAGCTGGTTTGGGGATAACCAGTCACTTCAGCATCATCAAGTTGGAACATCTCCTTGATCAATCCTTTATAAAATGAGAAAGAGAATAAAGGCAGATGCTAACAATGATCTCTTAGTATTTATTATGATTACGTTCCAGGCACTGGGTTAGATGCTTACCTTACATATCCTTCTTTTGTCTAAGGTATCACTTCCAGGAGTCAGTATGGTGTGGAAATTAAATAGGCAGCCTGTAGAGAGAGAGTAACCTGCTTGGAAGCCCATCTCTGCTACACACCAGCTATGTGACTTTGGCCAAGTTGTTTAGCCTGTCTGTGCTTCAGTTTTTCATCTATAAAAGAACTCTCCTTTTACATCATTTACATTATTATTCTAACAATGCTTTCAAATATCTATGTTATAGGGTTGTTGCGAGGATTAAGAGAACCATTAAATATATTACATTTGGAACAACCTAGGACTTCCCAGGTGGCTCAAGTGGTAAAGAGTCTGCCTGCCAGTTTAGGAGCCTTATGAAATGCAGATTCAATCCCTGCATCAGGATCTCCTGGAGGAGGAAGTGGCAACCCACTCCAGTATTCTCGTTGGGATAACCCCATGGACAGAGGAGCCTAACAGGCTACAGTCCATGGGGTTGCAAAGAGTTGGACATGAATGAAGAGACTGAACATACACACAAACAGGCAGTAGTTAAGTACCTGATAAATGTAAGCCAATACCACTCTATCCCTTTTACAGATTATAGCACAAAGCCTGAGAGAGGTGAAGTAACTATCTCAAGTCATACTTCTCAACTACATCTCTGACAAGTGATCCTAAGGCATGGAGTCATAACCAATTTGTGATGTTTCCCATCTTGCTTGAATTCCAAACCCTTTGAAATGTTCACTTTTTCAAAGTCGGTCGTTATAACACCACATTATTCCCATGATATTTCTGTCCAAAATGCAAACCTGCATCTAACTTATAAGGAAATATCAAATAAATCCAAATTGAGAGCCATTCTAAAAATAACAGGCCCCCACTCTTGACGAACATCAAGGTCATGAAAGACAAAACTGAGGACAATCTTACGTTTCAAGAACTAAAGAGACTTCACAAATATATTCAACACAGGAGTCTGAAATGGATCTAGAGTTAGAAAAATGTTTTTATTTTCCTTTGCTATAAAGGATATCATTAGGCCAGTTGGCAAAACTGAACAAGACCTGTGAATTACAAATAACATTACATTCTCTCTACAGGTTGCCTATTTAATTTCCACACCACACCAGACAGTCCTTGTTCTGGAGGGAATACACACTGAAGTATTCAGAGGTAAGGGGACATTGTGTCTGCAACTTCCCCTCAAGAAGGTCAGAAAAAGGAATGATAATATGTATATAGAGAGAATGACAAGGTGAATCTAGTAGAATGCACTTTGTGGAAATCTAAGAATATCAGGGGAATCTTTGTAATATACTTGCTACTTTTCTATAGATCTGGAATTACTTTGAAATAAAATGGTTTGGATGGGCTTCCATGGTAGCAGAAGGAATCCACCTGCAATGCAGGAGATGCGAGTTCAATCTCTGGGTTGGGAAGATCCCCTGGAGAAGGAAATGATAACCCACTCCAGTATTCTTGCCTGGGAAATCTCAAGGACAGATGAGTCTGGTAGGCTACAGTCCATGAGGTTGCAAGGAGTTGAACACAACTGAGCGGACAAAACAAGAACAAAAAGTGTTTTGGAAAAAAAAAAAAANTTTAAAAAAAAGAAAGAAAATAGTCTTACTTACAATTACATCAAAAAGAACAAAATACTTTGGGATAAATCTAACTAAGGAGGCAAAAGGCCTGTATTCAGAAAATTACAAGACGTTGATGAAAAAAATTGAAGGTGGCACAAGCAGATGGAAAGATATACCATTCTCATGGAATGGAAGGGTTAATATTATTAAAATAACCAAAGCAAATGCAATTCCTATCAAAATACAAATGGTATTTTTTTCACAGAACTATAAAAAATAATTCAAAGATTTGTATGGAAATACAGAAGACCAACTAGCCAAAACAACCTTGAGAATAACAAAGCCTGAGGTATCACATGCCCTGGTTTCAAGTTATACTACAAAGTTACAGTAACCAAAACAGTGTGGCACTGATACAAAAGACATAGAGCTCAATGGAGTAGAATAGAGGGCCCAGAAATAAGCCAACAATTATATGGTCAATTAATCTACAAAAAGGAGGCAAGAATATGCAATGGAGGAAGAGACAGCCTCTTTAATAAGTGGTGTTGGAAAAACTAGAGAACCATTTGCAAAAGAATCAAACTGGACTGCATTCTCAGACCATATACAAAAATAAACTCAAAATGGATTAAAGACTTGAATATAAGACCTGAAACCATAAAACTCTTAGAAGAAAACATATGCAGTACATTCTTTAACGCTGGTCTTAGGAACATTTTTCTGGATATGTGTCCTCAGGCAAAGGAAACAAATGCAAAAGTAAACAAATAGTACTACACCAAACCAAAAAGATTTTGCATAGTGTAGGAAACAATCAACAAAATGAAAAGGTAGCCTATTGGGCAGGAGAAAATATTCACAGGCTTAATATCCCAAATATACCAAGAACTCATACAACTCAACATCATAAAAACAAACAACTCAATTGAAAAATGGGCCAACAGGTACATGAAAAGAAACCCAGTATCACTCATCATCAGGGAAATGCAAATCAGGACTTGAATGAGCTATCATTTCACACTTGTCAGAAAGGCTGTTATCAAAAAGACAACAAATAAGTGTTATCAGGAGTGTGAAGAAAAGGGAACACTTGTGCATTGATGGTGAGAATGTGAACTGGTGCAGCCACTGTGGAAAACAGTATGGACGTTTTTCAGAAAATTAAAACTAGAGCTACCATACTGTCCAGGAATTCCACTTCTGAGTATTTTTACAAAGAAAATAAAAACACCAATGCAAAAGCATATGTGCACCCCACTATTCAGTGCAGCATTATTCACAATAGCCAATATACGGAAGCAATCTAAGTGCCCACTGATAGCTGAGTAAAAATGTTGTGGTGTGTGTTTATAATAGAATATTACTCAGCCATAAAAAGAATGAAATCTTGACCTTTGTGACAACATGGATGGACCTGGAAGGTATTATACTAAGCAAAGTAAGTCAGACAGAGAAAGACAAATACCAGGTGATTTCACTTATATATGGAATCTAAAAAACAAATCAAATCAACACACAGAACAAAATAGTCACAGAGAGCAAACAGGGGGTTGTCAGACAGAGAGAGGGGTTGACAAATGAGTGAAACAGGTAAAGGAAATTAAGACGTACAAACTTCCAGCTACAAAACAAATGAGTCACGGGGGAGAGATGTACGGCATGGAAAATAACAGTCAGTAATTCTGTAATATCCCTATATGGTGATGGATGTTAACTGGACTTATCATGGTGATAATTTTGTAACATATAGAAATATTGAATCACTATTTTATGCATCAGGTATTAACACCATCTTGTAGGTCAATTATATTTCAAAAATAAACTCATAGAGAAAGAGATCAGTTGCAGATGACATTGACACTTTACGTAGAGAACCCTAAGGCTCCACACAAAAGCCATTAGAACTAATAAATGAATTCAGCAAGGCAGCAGGATTACAAGATTAACATACTGAAATTTGTTGCATTTTTACACTAATAATGATATATCAGAAAGATAAAGTTTAAAAAAAATCCCATTCAAAATCATGTGCAAAAAAAAAAGTACCTAGGGATAAATTTAACCAAAGAAGTTAAAGACCTATATACTGAAAACTGTGAAACACTGGTAAAGGGAGCTAAAGCTGATTCAAAGGAATGGAAAGATACTCCATGCTCTTGGATTAGAAGCATTAATGCTGTTAAACTGGTCAAGCTACTCAAAGTAATCTTCATATTTAATGTGATCCTTCTCAAGATATTCTTGAAAAATTTCAAATAATACTAGAATTTATCTAGAACCACAAAAGACCCAGAATTGCCAAGGCAATCCTAAAGAGAACAAGGCTGGAGGCATAATCCTCCCAGATCTTAGACAATACTACAAAGCTGCAATAATCAAAACAGCATGGTATTGGCTCAGAAATAGACATATGGGCCAGTGGGACAGAATAAAGAGGCCGTAAATAAACCTGCACGCCTATGGTCAGTTAATCTACAATAAAAAGGCAAGAATATTCGATGAAGAAAAGGCAATCTCGTCAATAAGTGGTGTTGGAAAATCTGGACAGCTACTTGTAAACCAATGCAATTAGAACACCCCCTCACACCACATACAAAAATAAACTGAAAATGATTTGAAATATAAGACACAGCAGCAAAAAATTCTAAAAGAGAACACAGGAAAAAAATTCTCTGACATAAATCATAGCATTAGTTTTTTTAGATCAGTTTTCCCAAGGCAAAAAAAAAAAAGGCAAAAGTAAACAAATGGGACCTAATCAAACTTAAAAGCTTTGCAAAGCATCAAAATGAAAAGACAACCTATGGAATGGGAGAGNTTATGAAATGCAGATTCAATCCCTGCATCAGGATCTCCTGGAGGAGGAAGTGGCAACCCACTCCAGTATTCTCGTTGGGATAACCCCATGGACAGAGGAGCCTAACAGGCTACAGTCCATGGGGTTGCAAAGAGTTGGACATGAATGAAGAGACTGAACATACACACAAACAGGCAGTAGTTAAGTACCTGATAAATGTAAGCCAATACCACTCTATCCCTTTTACAGATTATAGCACAAAGCCTGAGAGAGGTGAAGTAACTATCTCAAGTCATACTTCTCAACTACATCTCTGACAAGTGATCCTAAGGCATGGAGTCATAACCAATTTGTGATGTTTCCCATCTTGCTTGAATTCCAAACCCTTTGAAATGTTCACTTTTTCAAAGTCGGTCGTTATAACACCACATTATTCCCATGATATTTCTGTCCAAAATGCAAACCTGCATCTAACTTATAAGGAAATATCAAATAAATCCAAATTGAGAGCCATTCTAAAAATAACAGGCCCCCACTCTTGACGAACATCAAGGTCATGAAAGACAAAACTGAGGACAATCTTACGTTTCAAGAACTAAAGAGACTTCACAAATATATTCAACACAGGAGTCTGAAATGGATCTAGAGTTAGAAAAATGTTTTTATTTTCCTTTGCTATAAAGGATATCATTAGGCCAGTTGGCAAAACTGAACAAGACCTGTGAATTACAAATAACATTACATTCTCTCTACAGGTTGCCTATTTAATTTCCACACCACACCAGACAGTCCTTGTTCTGGAGGGAATACACACTGAAGTATTCAGAGGTAAGGGGACATTGTGTCTGCAACTTCCCCTCAAGAAGGTCAGAAAAAGGAATGATAATATGTATATAGAGAGAATGACAAGGTGAATCTAGTAGAATGCACTTTGTGGAAATCTAAGAATATCAGGGGAATCTTTGTAATATACTTGCTACTTTTCTATAGATCTGGAATTACTTTGAAATAAAATGGTTTGGATGGGCTTCCATGGTAGCAGAAGGAATCCACCTGCAATGCAGGAGATGCGAGTTCAATCTCTGGGTTGGGAAGATCCCCTGGAGAAGGAAATGATAACCCACTCCAGTATTCTTGCCTGGGAAATCTCAAGGACAGATGAGTCTGGTAGGCTACAGTCCATGAGGTTGCAAGGAGTTGAACACAACTGAGCGGACAAAACAAGAACAAAAAGTGTTTTGGAAAAAAAAAAAAAAAGACGAAACATCAATCTTTGTCCATGATTACCCCTGAGCATACTAGCTGTGGGGCATGTTTCCTTACATTCTTATGTATAGACACAGCCTTACATTCTTATGTATAGACACAGCCTCATTCCAGAGAAGGCTTCCTTCTTGATGTTAAGACCGTAGTAGATAGGCTTTTCCAAGAGAGAAAATACTCCTAAACCTTCCATTGCACCCTTCACATTAAATGAGAGACTTTTAAAATTAGAAGGCATTGTTCTTTTTTGTCCAAGAGGATGTAACAATTCCTTATCCCTTTCCCCACTCCTAAAAGAAAAAGTCCATGGCTACACTCATCATCTAACACCCACTCACAAAACCCTTTTTTGTCTGCCAGATTTTCACAGGCTTCTAAAGAATGCGGTGAATTTGCTGTTGCTGAATGTGGTTCATTTGAGCAAAATTCCTCAACCCCCTATTTCCATCCTCGCTTTCATCATCCCTGCCCTTTTCCCCAATAGGTCACTTAAAAACAGGACCAGAGAATGAGGGGAGGAATGGCAAGGGCAAGAGGGGAGGCTGCAGCTCATTCCTCCGAGTAAGATTTGTTTAGTGAGCCCCTACTATGTGCTGCCAACAGGGACAGGGACCCAGCAAGAAGGAGGAGCCTGATCTGCCTGCATGGAGATTGCCTTGCAGAAGGGAAGTGGGAGCTGCTAGCCAAAAGCTGCAGAAAAGGAGGTACAGGGTGCTGGTGGGGCATGTAGGGAGAGAACAGGTCAAGGGGAATCTCATGCCTGAGGGAAGAACACGTGCCAGTTAGATCAGAGGGGGTCTGGGTGAGGAGTGGGAAGGAAAAAGAATGATTTTTCACTCATAAAAATAAACACCCTACTCTTCCCCCTGCCCCATGCCCACATGTCCATTCTCTGCATCTGTGTCTCTATTCCTGTCCTGCAAATATCTGTACCATTTTCCTAGATTCCATTTAACTCGCTCAGTCATGTCCAACTTTTCGAGACCCCATGGACAGTAGCCTACCAGACTCCTCTGTCCATGGAATTCTCCAGGCAAAAATACTGGAGTGGGTTGCCATTCCCTTCTCCAGGGCATCTTGTCAACTCAGGGATCAAACCTGCTGCTGCTGCTGCTGCTAAGTTGCTTCAGTCATGTCCGACTCTGTGCAACCCCAGAGACGACAGCCCACCAGGCTCCCCCGTCCCTGGGATTCTCCAGGCAAGAACACTGGAGTGGGTTGCCATTTCCTTCTCCAATGCATGAAAGTGAAAAGTGAAAGTGAAGTCGCTCAGTCGTGTCCGACTCTTAGCGACCCCATGGACTGCAGCCTACCAGGCTCCTCCATCCATGGGATTTTCCAGCAAGAGTACTGGAGTGGGGTGCCATTGCCTTCTCCTGATCAAACCTGGGTCTCCTGCATTGCAGGCAGATTCTTTACCATCTGAGCCACTTGGGAAGATTCCATATATGTGCATTAATATATATTTGTCTTTCTCTTTCTGACTTACTTCAATCTGTATAAAGGGCCTAGGTCCATCCACATCTCTACAAATAACCCAATTTCCTTCTTTTCTATGGAGACATATTACACTACCATGTGTAAAATAGATAGCTCTGAGAAGATGTTGTTAGCACAGAGAGCCCAGCTCGGTGCTCTATGATGACCTAGGGGGTAGGATGGGGCAGGGAGATTCAAGAGGGAGGGGATATATGTATATGTATGTCTGATTCACTTTGTTCTACAGCAGAAACTAACACTGTAAAGCAATCATACTCCAATTTTTTAAATTAAATTCCCAAAAAATAAGCATGTATATACTGTCTTAAAACAAAAGCGAACAGCCCATAGTTAGTAGAAGGAAATAATACAGATCAGAGCAGAAATAAATGAAATTTTAAAATGGTAGAAAAGTTCAATTAAAGTAAGAGCAGTTCTTTGAAAAGATAGACAAAATCGATAAACCTTCAGCCAACCAAGGGAAAAAAAATAGACCAAGGAAAAAAGAAAGAGGGTCCAAATAAATAAAATTAGAAATCAAAAAGAAGTTACAAAATGACCTCCCAGAAATACAAAGGACCATAAGAGATCACTAGGAACAATCATATGCCAATAAAATGGATAGCCTAGAAGAAATGGATAAATTCCTAGAAATGTACAGTCTAATATCCAAACCTCAGGTTCTAATCCAAGCTGAAATTTCTCCCTCCAGACCCTGGCCCCTCCCCAGCACTCAGTTCAAGCCACACTCCAGTCTGGAAGCTGCCATTGAGGAGTGGGCACCAGAGGGTCCTTCTCGCCCTGCTGCAGCTCGCCTCTTACTCCCTGATGCTGTTTCTGGTCCCTCGGGGGCAGGGGGCGAGCAGGAGCTAAAGGAAGCTCTGACTTGGTTGGTACCTGCAGAGTGGCCAGCCGTGCAGCAGATGAGAATGATTTTGTGGTGGTTGGAGATTCTCTCCTTGGTACTTCTCTCTAGCCCTTCTCTGGCCTAGGTGACCCATCCCGACCGACTGATTACCACAATCTTCTCCCATCACCCCACACAGCCCTCAACTCACCTCGCAGTTCCAAGGAGAGGGGTGAATCCTGCCATGATGATCTGCCGTGGCTTCCTCATCCATTCTCTGCCACTGCTCCCCTCACCACTGGCTATCCTATCACAAGCCACTCAAACCAGCTTCTTGCCTTTAAACTTCTCCAAGCCAGAATCTAGCAACAGTCTCTGCATCTCTCCAAACATCCCCAGACATCCCCAAATTCCCCTAAGAGCTCTCTAATTACACTCATCTCCAACCCAATGGAGGCCTGGAGGCCTGGAGTTCGCACTCGGCCAGTACGGGGGCAATGGGCACATTTGCTTGCTTCCTGGTGGCCCTCTCTCCTCTCTGTGAAGGGGAGCTCCCAGTCTCTGACAGCTTTCTGCACACAAAATTCCCCCTCCCCTTCTTTCCTTGCTCTGTCTCATATCTTTCAATTTAGCCACTTAGTCATGTCCGACTCTTTGCAATCCCATGGACTGCAGCACGCCAGGCCTCCCTGTCCATCACCAACTCCAGGAGTTTATTCAAACTCATGTCCATTGAGTTGGTGATGCCATCCAACCATCTCATCCTCTGTCATCCCTTTCTCTTCCTGCCTTCAATGTTTTCCAGCATCAGAGTCTTTTCCAATGAGTCAGTTCTTCATGTCAGGTGGCCAAAGTATTGGAGTTTCAGCTTCATCATCAGTCTTTCCAATGAATATTCAGGACTGATTTCCTTTAGGATGGACTGGTTGGATCTCCTTGCTGTTCAAGGGACTCTCAAGAGTTTTCTCTTAAGCATTGGCTGAAATGAGTGATGGCTACAGTTCACAGAGCTGGTCTGGGGCCACTGTACATGGATGGTCTAGCACAGTGGGTCTCAACAGGAACAATTTTGTGCCCTCTTCCACTTCAGGGACATTTGACAATGTCTAGGTTGTCACACCTGGAGGGGTGTTACTGGTATCTAGAGAGTTGAGAGGTAAGGATGTTGCTAAACATTCTACAATGAGCAGGACAGCCTTTCATAGCAAACAACTAGCTGGTGCAAAATGTCAATAGTGCCAAGATATGGAGAAACTTGGCCTTGTACCTCCCTTTATATAATGTTGGGGGGAGTGGAGAGGTGCCTCTCAGGTTTGGGACCTTGGTCAAGAGTAGAAAAAAGTCCCATTAGACATCTGTCCTTTATTGTTTTTATTACGAGCTCCTGAGGGAGAGTAGCTCTAGACTGGATCAATCCAGCACCTCAACCCTGCTTCAAGGGCCCTTTGAGAGGGACTGGGGCATCCCTGGTGCCAAACTCACTGTGCTAGTCCATCTGCTTAGGCTGGCTCCACTCATTTTCCCAAGATGGCTGCTTCACCTTCCAGATTCCGAAGTCTGGGGACAGAAGAGGGAATGTGCTTGCATGCGTGAGTGCTAAGTCATTTCAGTCATGTCCGACTCTTTGAGACCCTATGGACTGTAGCCACAAGGCTCCTCTGCCCATGAGTTTCTCCAGGCAAGAATACTGGAGTGGGTTGCCATGCCCTCCTGCAGGGGATCTTCCCAACCCAGGGATCGAACCCAAGGCTTCTGCAGTGCCTGTCGTGCAGGTGGATTCCTTACCAGTGAGCCACTGGGGAAGCCCCAGAAGAGGGAGTGATTATCTTTTTAATCCACAAGGGTAGCTATTCACAAAGACCCTGCTGACATCCATTCCTATCTCCCTGCCATCACTGGGTCACTGTGGTGGCAAGGAGGATCCCTGGCTTTCACTAGTCAGGATTTGAGGCTGGAAGTGTCCAGTCTCACCAGAACAACCTAGCCACCCATGACCTCACACTAAGTTTTGTCCTGGCAGCAAGTACAAAGAGGAAGGGTGGCTGATGGGTAGGAACACAACACTGTCTGCCACGTCCTGATCCTTTGTCCCTGGCCTTCCCCTCTCACAGCTCAAACAACTTGTTCACATAGTGGCCCTAGTGCAGCACTTCTCCAATATCAACACACATCACTGCCACCTGGGAAAGAGGCTTCTGCACGGGGACCCTTGCAGATTTGCCCTGTGCACCACTTCCTCTCATGTGTGTCCTTTAAATGGTCATCATTCAGAATAGAGTTTCCCTGAGTTCCATCAGGCCTTTCTAGTGAATTGTCAGACCTGGGGCCTAGGGATCATGGGAGAACAAAAACCAAAAAAAAGTGTAAGTGTTAGTCACTCAGTCGTGTCCAAATCTTTTGGACCCCATGGTTTGTTGCCCACCAGGCTCTTCTGTCCATGGAATTCTCCCAGCAAGAATACTAGAATGGGTTGCCATTCCCTTCTCCAGGGGATCTTCCTAACCCAGGGATCAAACACGGGTCTCCCGCACTGCAGGCAGATTCTTTACCGTTTGAGCCACGAGGGAAGCCCCAGGGATCATGGGGACTGCTGAATTTGTAGCCAAGTCAGGTAGGATGTGTGTAGCCTGGAGACTCCCACTTGCTTCTCACATCTGAAGTAAGAGCCGTCTTGTTGGGGACCTGACTTGTGGAACCTGATGCTAACTCCAGGTAGTTAGTGTCAGAATTGAATTGTGGAACACCCATTTATTGGCAGAGAATTGGAATGTATCAGTCATTGAATCGATATTATAATATATGTTTTAATCATTCCCATTTTAGAGATGAGAAACTTAGACAGAGTGGATTCACACTCCCACAGTCACACAGGAGGAAGCCGTAGAGCCCAAATTTGCATTCAGATTTGTTTATCTCCAGAGCCTGAGCAGTGCCAGGGGTAGTACTAACATTTTGTTCATGTGGATGATCCTCCTGCCATTGTGCATTATTGTGCAATGCACAACAGCACTTCCCCAGCATTGGCCGGACTTGCCTGATCACCAAAATCACCTGAGGCAGGTAAACAGGCACCCCCAGCCCCTCCTCTGATGGCTCTGACTCAGGAAGTTTGGGGTGGGGCCTGGGAATTTTTATTTTTAACAAATTCCCCCCAGTGATTCTGACAATCAGGCGGTTAGGCAAACACTGCACTACATTTACCAGCCTCCTCGCTCAGGTGTGTCCACCTGCCCTAGAACCCAGCCCTCCTGTTGCCCAGGTTTTGTCAGGGACCTGACGCATCCCTGTGCAGAGTTTCTAAGAGCTGGATATAGCCTTTTCCAATCTCCATTCTGTTGCTCATTCTTACATGGGAAGACTTTTCACGAATCAGGCAGTGTGAGTCCAACTCAGCAAGGCCAAAACCAAAGCCATCAACAGCCCCCCCTCCCGCTTCCTGCTCTTCCTCCTACGTTCTCCAGCTCAGCAAAGGACCCACCATCCACCCAAACGGCAGAGCCAGGAATCTTTGGCACATCTTTGCTCCACTTTCTCCTTTACTCCTCATTTCCTGATCACAATTTTCTAGTGATTTCTACTGCCACATAATACAAATCAAGCCCTCCTCTTCTCCTCTTTGTTACTAATTATTTGACATCCAACTCCACTTTTCACCCAGACCAGCTTGCTAATAAGGCTTTCTGCCATCATCTTCTGCTCCCATAGGAGACAGATTGCATAGTCCAAAGTTGGTTACAGTATCTCCCATCTCGTACATTCTTCTAGAATCTTGCCACTACTCCATCAGAAGGTAGGGTATAATATCCCTTCTCTTGAATATAGATGTGCTTTTGTGACTATTTCAATCAATAGAGTATGCAAAAGTGATGCTATATGACTTCTGAGGCTAATTCCTAAAAGATGATTCAGATAACCCTTTACTCACTATGACGTTCACTCTTGACACCTCCAGTCTCCATCTATGGCTCCACACCAATAGTCAACTGTTCTGAGACCACCATGCTGCAAAGAAGCCCAAATTAGCTCACAAAAGAGATCTCTTGACATTGCCTTGAAACTACACAGAGAAAGAGAGATATCTGATCAACCCCCAGTTGCTCCAGTCCAGCACTATTAACAACTCCAGCCATTTCCAGCTACAATTGCACAAGAGACCCCAAACCAGAAGTGACCAACTGTGCCCCTCCCAAAATGCAAAGAAATCATGCTGCTGCTGCTGCTGCTGCTGCTGCTGCTAAGTCACTTCAGTTGTATCCAACTCTGTGCGACCCCATAAACGGCAGCCCATCAAGCTCCTCTATCCCTGGGATTCTCCAGGCAAGAACACTGGAGTGGGTTGCCATTTCCTTCTCCAATGCATGAAAGTGAAAAGTGAAAGTGAAGTCATTTAGTCATGTCCAACTCTTAGTGACCGCATGGACTGCAGCCTACCAGGCTCCTCCATCCATGGGATTATCTAGGTAAGAGTACTAGAGTGGGGTGCCATTGCCTTCTCTGAAAAAATCATGAAAGATAATAAAATAATTGTTTAAACAAGGAAGTTTTAATAGTGACATTTTTATGCAGTTAAAGTTAACCAGAGCCTTTCGATGGGCACACAGTGGCCAGAACTACATGAAATATAGCTACACAAAGTGTGGCCCCTGGCCCAGGGCTGGAGATTGAATTGTTTGTTACCAGTCTGTATAGAAAATGAAAGTAAGTATTAAGAAGCTTTCTTGGGGTGGTTTTTTTGAATCTAATAATTTGAAAAAGTTGGACTTTTGTTCTGTCTGGATGTGGGCAGACCTGAGTTCAAAGAGCAGAGAGGAAAGCATTTTCAATTGGTTGGTCAGACACAGCCCTTTTGGGAAACAACAGGGCATTGAAATGATGGAGAAAGGCCTCGGGTGAGGAGCGCGAGGAGAAAGAGGGCGAAGCAGAGGTGTGAGTACAAGGCGAGTCCCAATCTAACACAAGAAAAAGAGTGACACGTTCAAGGGACTGAAAGAAAGTGTGAGGTATCTTTAGACAAATGCTCACCTTGAGAATCCCTTTAGCTGCAGGTCACAGGAAGCCCTTCTCCAGGGGCTTAAACAAATTGTGGTTTATTTTTCTCATTGCATCAGAATCTTGTTGTGGCACCCCCATATCCTCTTGGCCCTGGACACTTCTTGTGCACACCAGCCAGTCTTCCAGAGGCCAGAACGTACAATTCTTCTAGGGCTTTCTCCAAAGTTCCAGAAGGTCACTCTGCCCTTGGGGAGGATGAGGAGTGTGTGTTCTGTATGGGCTCCCAGGTGCCAGAGCAGGATTCAGCCCCAGGTGTCCAGAAGGGTCATACTGAATAACTCACCTTTTATTGCCTTTCTTCTCCTCCTTGTCTTCTGCTCCATGTCCCTCATCCACATTTCCAGGGATCACTTACTAAATAAACTACTTGCATTGTACTGAGCCAAAGCAGCCTGAGCAAGATAGAGTATGGTCGGTGGTAATGCTGGAAAGTAGAGTCCAGAGAGACAGAAGGGTGTAGACTTGCCTGCAGACACACAGAAATCATCACCCAGCTAAAATTAGAAGATGCTCCCACGTGGTAAGTCTGTCCATTTCATGAGGCTGCATTGTGCTCACTAAGAAGTCTGGAGCAGAATGGTCAACCTCGAGTTGCCTCCAAAACCATCCTGGTGATTCTTCCTACAAAGGACTCCATCCAAATTCTTATTCGTCATGGTTTCCTCCAGCCAGGTAGCACCTACCTCAGAGCGTTTCTAATGCTGAGACTCTTGGACCAAAAACAAAGAAAAAAAAAGGCTCAGAGGAGCTGGGAGTGTCCCTACTAGTACGTCCACATCAGTCAGCTTGAAGTGGAAGAAACATAGCTGTTGAAGTCACAGACTCTGCTGCACGTATGCCTCCTCTCTCTGCTTGCTGTGCGACTAAGGGAAATTTCATTAATTTTTCTGTGCCTTTTCTGTAAATAGACATAAGCTCACAAGGCTGTCTTGCTGGATCATTTTGAAATAAAACAAGGAAAAATGCTGAAGTTGTGCCTAACCCATTAAGTGCTCAGTAATGGCCAATTCCTTCTCTTTCCATACATTCCCTTTCACTACAGAAGGAAAGGTCAAGGAAAGATATATTGGCCAAATAATCAGCTGCATTGCCTGGCATTTCTCATCCCACTTGCTTCACATGATTATTTCTATGAGGCTAATACCTCATACATTATCACTGCACTCTAGTACTATTGGATCCATAAAAAGAGGCCCAACTAAAATAAAACCACTATAATCATGGCCCAGTTTTAATCACTGGCTAGTGGGCTTCCTAGTGGTTTGATTAAGAGCCAGGCCATAGTCGAATAATCAAACTGCAGATGCTAGGAGAGCAAGTCAGCTTGGATTTAAACAATGGCAGCGACTCAAAGGCAGTGGGGAGAAAAGAGAGAAGAGGAGTGGAGAGGCAACCTTGCACAATGTTGGAATTTCCCTTCCATGTCCTCCCGAGTTAATTGGCCCATAAAATAACCAGGCTTGTTAATGAATAATAGGCTCATTCCTGAGCAGTCCCTGGGTCAGGCAGTCACTCGGGCCCTACTGGCTGTCAACTCTGCTCTTAGAGCTGAAAGGAACCCCAAGGGTGACATGAAGGCAGAGGCACTGTGATCTCTTCACATTGACTGCTCACAAGAAAGAGAATCCTGAGTTCTAGAACCAGTCAGGAGAGGAAAGAAGAGGCAATTAGCTTGAGGAGCCGAAAGCTTGTTCCCTAGTGGCTTAGTGATAAAGAATCCACTTGCCAATGCAGGAAATGCAGGGTTTGATCCCTGGGTTGGGAAGATCCCCTGGAGGAGGGCATGGCAACCCACACCAGTATTCTTGCCTGGAGAATCCCATCGACAGAGGAGCCCGGCCGGCTACAGTCCATGGGGTCGCAGAGTTGGATTCAACGGAGCGACTGAGCACACACACACAAAGCTTATCCAAGTCAGGTGGGGGTGAGCACACACACACACAAAGCTTATCCAAGTCAGGTGGGGGTGAGCACACACACACACAAAGCTTATCCAAGTCAGGTGGGGGTGGGGGGTCCTCTTCGAGAAAAACCAGACAAAACTATGCACACAGAATATGCAATGCCACCTTGGANCACACACACACAAAGCTTATCCAAGTCAGGTGGGGGTGAGCACACACACACACAAAGCTTATCCAAGTCAGGTGGGGGTGGGGGGTCCTCTTCGAGAAAAACCAGACAAAACTATGCACACAGAATATGCAATGCCACCTTGGAGGAACACCATTCAGTACCACCTTGGTCATCCCAACTCCACTCAACCCAAGAAGTGTGAAGGAGATGAAGTGGGGTGGAAAGAGAACAGCAGGCGGAGCCCACTGCAGCTAAAATAGCTTTAAAAAGCCCATAGCCAGGTGAACACGAAGCCAAGGACACACACCTAAGCAACTAGCCGGCCCTCAAAGCTTCATGGTAAACTCATCTCTGATGGGGACATAAGACCATGAACTCCTGAGTTTTCCAGATTTCGTTTCCTGATGTCATTTCATCAAATCAAGAACCTGATGCTGCCTAACTTCAGCGCTGGACTGTCAATAAGAGCGTGGCTTAGCAGAGCAGAGGATACCTGAATGTGAATGACAGCACATAAAACTGTTTCCAAAACCAAATCACCAAGGGATTTTGATTCCCCAAGTTGTTCTCTCTCCTATCCATAAGAAACTACTTTAAAGCTAGATACTTCAAGAGATAGGTGGATACTGAAGCCCAAATTCTTCAAAGGAACCTGGACATTCAAAGAGGACTACAGCTTAGACCCTCACTGGGCAGACTGTCAGTGGCTGAGACCATCATGGTTAAAAGTATAGGTTTAGGGGCTTTCTTAATCTTTAATTGGAGAAAAATTGCTTCACAATGTTATGTTGGTTTCTGTGTACAACAACATGAGTCAGCCAGGTATCCCCTCCCTCTTGAGTTTCCCTCCCCTCCCCATGCTGCCTGTCTTGGTCATCACAGAGCACCAGGCTGGGCTCCCTGTGTTATACAGCAGCTTCTCACCAGCTATCTATTTTACACATGATAGTGTAGGCTTTTAAATTAGGCAGATCTGGGCTCAAGTTCCTGCTATGCTGTTACTAGTTCTGTGACCTGAGATAACTTACTTAACTGCTTTCAACATCAGTTGCCTCTTAGGTAAAATTGAGGTAAAGATAATATCTATTTCATAGAGACTGAAGGGTTAATTAATTCACATAAAGCACTTAGTCCAGTTTCTGACATATAATCACAGGAGACAAATTCACTGAGATAAGAATAAATCTACTGTCCCTTCCTCTAGCCTGAAAGTTCTTTACCTCCCCAAAATTCATATGTTGATGCCCCAGCCCGCAGTGGAGACAGGGCTTTTGTGGAGGTAATTAAGGCAAATGAAGTTATAAGGTGGGTCCCTTATCCAGTGGGGTTAGTGATCTTATAAGAAAAGCTAGCTACTGGACTGTTCTCCAGGTGAGGACACAGGGAAAGGGCCCTTTTAAATGTCTTTTGTTTAAGCCACTCCAAGCACTCTCTGGGGACTGCCAGTCTTCCCAACCCCATCTCCAGCTACAGGGGTGGGCCAGCAACCCAAGATAGCCAACCAGAACACTTTCTCTCTCCAGCCACAGGAACTGGACAAGAAGTGGACACATGAGCTGAGCCAAGTTAATCAGTCTTCACTGAGACTCTTCTGCTAAAGCTATCTGGGAGGACAACTTCCGGTTATGGGGGTTCTTGGGAGGATGTGTAGTTACAGCTTCCAGGTAACCTTCCTCTATCACAGGGAGTTAACCTATCTATAGGAGGAGAAAATAAGGCCAATGCAGAGAAGGAAAAAGAGCAAATAGATGAAGAAAAATAGAGCGCTCTGAAACTGAGTGAGGCTTTGATCCGACTAAGCCTGAAACCTACCTTGGACTCGTCAGTTACATTTTACATTTTCCTTAAGCTAATTTGACTTGGGTGGTTGTGGATTTTTGTTGTTGTTGTAACTTTTGTCAAAGACTCCTAATACACTTCACAAGATACACAACCTGACTGAATATTTTTGGCATCATTTGGTCAGATGGGTCACCGTTGGGCAGCATTCTCCCACATTACTCCATACTCAAAAGTGGCCATTCTTCCCCGTCGTCCAGTCCTTAGCCACCAAGTGGCATTGGTGGTATCATGCCTACAGGCCTCTGCAAAGCACATGACCCACACCACAGCATTTAAGCGGGAAAAACCAAGTCAGAGCTGATCCGGTTAAGTCTATCCCAGCACCTTTAAACTTGCAAATGCACTTGCCTGAGGGAAAGTTGGTGAAGGCTGCCAGCCCAACAGGTTCAGCCTGAGGGAGGGGTCAAAGTTTTTCTATCGCTCCCACAGCTGGGACCATGGGTCCAACGTCTGCTCCAGAGAGAGATGCAGTTTGTCTGTCTCGGCTCCTCTGCGCTGAGGAGGAGCCAGCACTTCTATCCACAGGACACAGAGAAGTGAATCCAGCTTGATCTGAAGAGTGGCCAAACCATCTGACGTGGGGCTGGAGGGCACCGGCTCCTGGGAAAAGCACATTCCCGCGTGTTTGGTTGACAGCCGAGTGCAAGCGAAACAGAGCCATTGCTGGGCTGCCAAGTCACTGCCCCAGACTCGCTGGTGACAACACATCTGGGAAACAAGAAATCAGAGCTTCATAGCGTTTCTTCCCCTTTAACCTGTGAGAGGCTTTCACAGACGGCAGCTCCATTCGAGTCTCCCCCAAGCCCAAGGACGGGAGGAGGGGACCAGGCAGAAGGGAGTCTCTTCTATGTGCTACCTAGGGACACTGAGGTTAAAAGAGACTAAGTTGGTTTTTCAAAGCCACACGGCCATTTCCATGCCTCAATTTCCCTGCCTCAGCCCTTTCCGAGTGTGCCTTATCTTGGCCACCTGACCTATCCGCCCCCAAAACCCGGAAGTGATCCCTGCAGTGTCCTGCCTGAGCATCTTGGAATGAGGCAGAAATTTCTTCAATACACAGACAAACAGTTCCACACAAGCACATCTTCTTACACAGGTACACACACACACGTACTTACACTCATTCATATATTCACAGGCATGTCGTGTCCCCAGGCTTATCACGAACACATACACAAATACCTACGCAGGATACACAACAAAAAGACGCATTCACCTCTGGTAGAGTTTAGTACCTGGCACCCCTTTAGGCAGGGGTTTCCCTGGTGGTTCTGTCAGTAAAGAATCCACCTGCAATGCAGGAAACCCAGGTTCGATCCCTGGGTCAGGAAGATCCCTTGGAGAAGGAAATAGCAACCCACTCCAGCATTCTTGCCTGGAGAATTCCATGGTCGAGGAGGCTGGCAGGCTACAGCCCATGGGGTTGGAAAGAGTCGGACTTGATTTAGTGACTAAACCACTACTACCCCTCAGGCAGCTTCACAACACAGACCCTTAGAACTGATGCTTGCTTTCCTCTGTTGAATTGAGTCTTCCAGCCTGTGACCCCTCCTCTATACCCAGAGTCTAGTGATTTCATCCAGAACCAAGATCTGAGTTTTTCTTTATTCAAAACTTCTTACTGATGCTCCAGGACTATAGGTCTGTCATAATAGCCAGAACACAATGTGTCACTAACATATGTGGAAATGCAATGAATAGGAGGTGTGATCCAGTGGAAAAACCGGCAATGGTTCACTTGTGCCAAAACTAAACATGGAGAAAATGCAAATAAATCATAGTCCGTATTCACTAAAATAGATGATAAATTCCAAATAAATATTAAGATCAGATTTAGCACTGTAATAAAAGAAATACAGTCATGGAAAGAGTCATGAAGTAAGACAGCTATGATTGTAACTTATTACATTAACTCATTCAAAAATACTTATTGTGTTGTTTGAACACTTTCTCTTTGCCAATGTAGGACTGGCTCAAGTACAGAGCAATAGAACAAAATAGATGGATGACCATGATTAAGGCTAAATACATAACTGGAACAGGAGATCCCAGAGACAGACTGATATCTAGAGACATACCATACTTTTTCGATAAGGGTGACAATTTAACTCAGAAAGGAAAAAGACTATTCAATACATGATATTGACACAACAGCTCAGTTACAAAGGGAAAAAATAAAATTAGATCCTACTCAATGCTATTCAAAATAGTATATCCCAGATGCCTTAGATTTCAATATAAAAACCCAAACTACAGAGTATGTCCCATAACAAATGAACTGAAATAAAGCACCAGTGATTGGCAATTAAGTGTCATCTTCAGGGCCTGAACACCAGCTCCACCTCTTAAGTGACAATATTTTGGGCACCGCTTCTAGGAACATAATGGGGTTTTAGTATACCTAAAGAGAGCATAGGAGAATATTTTTACAGTCTTGATCTGGGGAGAAGTCCATTGTAAATAAGGCACAAATTCAGAATCTGTAAAGAAAAGATTGACAGATACAACTACATAAAAATTGACAGTCCGACAGGGCTTCCCTGGTGGCTCAGGGGTAAAGAATCCACCTGTCAATGCAGGGGATACAAGTTCCATCCTGGATCAGGGAAGATCCTACATGCAGCAGAGCAACTAAGCCTTGTGCCATGATGGTTGAGCCTGTGCTCTAGAACCTATGTGCCGCAACTACTGAAGCCTGCATGTCTAGAAGCTGTGTTCTGCAACAAGAGAAGCCACTGCGATGAGAAGCCTGCACACCACAACTGGAAAGTAGCCCCCGCTCTCAGCAAGTAGAGAAAGCCCACACAGCAACAAAGACCCAGCACAGCCAAAGATAAAGAAATAATTTTTTAAAGATAAATGAAAAACTGAAAAAAAAATTTTTTTAAGAGAAGGCCCTGTTACATTAACAGCAAGTGAAGTTCCAAGGTGAAGCACTAAAGTAATCACTAATAAATTTAATAACGTAATTTACCATCCAGTCTTTTGATGCAATCTTAGTTCAGTTCAGATCAGTTCAGTCACTCAGTTGTGTCTGACTCTTTGCAACCCCATGGACCAAAGCCTTATGTATGGAATTTTATAAGGAATCTTAGTTCAGTTCAGTCGCTCAGTCGTGTCTGACTCTCCGCGACCCCATGAATCACAGCACGCCAGGCCTCCCTGTCCATCACCAACTCCCGGAGTTCACTCAGACACGTTCATCGAGTCCGTGATGCCATCCAGCCATTTCATTCTCTGTCATCCCCTTCTCCTCCTGCCCCCAATCCCTCCCAGCATCAAAGTCTTTTCCAGTGAGTCAACTCTTCTCATGAGGTGGCCAAAGGACTGGAGTTTCAGCTTTAGCATCAGTCCTTCCAAAGAAATCCCAGGGCTGATCTCCTTCAGAATGAACTGGTTGGATCTCCTTGCAGTCCAAGGGACTCTCAAGAGTCTTCTCCAACACCACAGTTCAAAAGCATCAATTCTTCGGCGCTCAGCCTTCTTCACAGTCCAACTCTCACATCCATACATGACCACAGGAAAAACCATAGCCTTGACTAGACAGACCTTAGTTGGCAAAGTAATGTCTCTACTTTTGAATGTGCTATGTAGGTTGGTCATGACTTTTCTTCCAAGGACTAAGCATCTTTTAATTTCATGGCTGCAATCACCATCTGCAATGATTTTGGAGCCCTCCCAAAATAAAGTCTGACACTGTTTCCACTGTTTCTCCATCTATTTTCCATGAAGTGATGGGACCGGATGCCATGATCTTCGTTTTCTGAATGTTGAGCTTTAAGCCAACTTTTTCGCTTTCCTCTTTCACTTTCATCAAGAGGCTTTTTAGTTCCTCTTCACTTTCTGCCATAAGGGTGGTGTCATCTGCATATCTGCCTTTGACTGTGTGGATCACAATAAACTGTGGAAAATTCTGAAAGAGATGGGAATACCAGACCACCTAACCAGCCTCTTGAGAAATCTGTATGCAGGTCAGGAAGCAACAGTTAGAACTGGACATGGAACAACAGACTGGTTCCAAATAGGAAAAGGAGTATGTCAAGGCTGTATACTGTCACCCTGTTTATTTAACTTATATGCAGAATACATCATGAGAAACGCTGGACTGGAAGAAGTATTAGTACTGGTTACCAAAAGTAATGCAAAGTTATATGTATACAGGTGGAGAAAATTTTCTAAGACATAGAGCTGTGTCAAAAATGAGTCACAGAACTAATGGGATAGATGTGAGATGATAAATCTCACTCACATTTAAGAAGCAGCGTGAAAATTATCAGTGAACTCCATAGAAAATGAGCAACACTCATCCATAATGAAGCATTAATAATAAATATTGCTGAAAGTAGGCCAATAGGTAAGGGGAAATTTTCATTTTTCACTCTATATCCTTCTGAATTTTTGAATTTTTACAAAAAGAGTGCAGCTGTACATTCCATGTAAGAGACAAAATAACATGTGAGCTCAGTCAGGCTGTCATCCTAGCTCCAACTTAGATCATCTTTCTGAGCTCTGGCAACTGACTCTGTCAAAATGAGGCGATAACACCCTCCTCATAATCATGTCCTGAGCACTGCATATATTATAACTACTGTTTATTGAGTACCTACCTCATACCTTTCATGCACTACGTGCTAAATCACTTCTGTTGTGTCCAACTCTCTACACCTCTATGGGCTGTAGTCCACCAGGTTCCTCTGTCCAAGGGATTCTTCAGGGAAGAATACTGGAGTGGGTTGCCATGCCCTCCTCCAGGGGATCTTCCCAACCCAGGGATTAAAACCATGTCTCCTACATACCCTGCATTGGCAGGCAGGTTCTTTACCACTAGCAGCACCACATTACCTTTAAAACTATTATCATGCTGAACTATACTAGCAGGCTTCTAGCTATTGTGTTTTGCTTGTAAGGAAACTGAGACCCAGAGGGGTGAAGTGATTTGCCCAGGATCACAGAGCTGGTAAGAAGCAGAGCTGGGGAAAAACCTGGATCTTTTCGACTCCAAGATCAATGCTAATTCCTCCCATGTGCACCACTCAGGGTCCTTTCATCTTCTCTCAGAGGGGTGATGCTTGCCCTGGGCTGAAGCAACAGTCCAGAATAAATCTTCGACCAGCTCTAGGACAGCCCCCAGCCTAGACCCTGCAGCAAGGGGACCAGGAATTCCTGACTCACAGCCGCAGCCGATTGCTCACAGACAGTGTCTGGAGGCGCCTATCTCCCACTTCCTCTGAAAGAGATAACAATGGCTATTTTAGCCTGAAATGCCCCTGGTGTAGACACACAAAGAGTGATAAATCTCAGTCTGAAAAAAACACTCTTTGTAAGATAGTTAAGGATAGGGAAGCCTGGCGTGCTGCAGTCCACAGGTTTGCAGAGTCAGACATGACTTAGCCACTGCACAGTAACAGTAACAAGCGACAGTCAGGGACTTGCAATTTAAACCCCCTTACCCTGCTACAGCCTGTCAGAACTCCCACTCTGGGAACCTCCTGCCAAAGAAAGGAGAGAAAGACCAGGGGACCCATAAAACAGTAGCAGGCTAATTAGAACCTTAAGTGGCAGAAGCTGAACAGATGTAATTAGCCAAGAATGGCTAATCGGCTACTGGATTTTTTTATGGCAGGGTACAGATTCCCCTTGGTGAATCCGAAATGTTCAATATACCTACAAATGTTAGCCAACCCCTTTTAAAACTTATTAGGTACCAAGAAGTGTCCTAGGAATTTTCACAAATTGACACAATTAATCTCCACAATTTAATTATTATCTCAAATTTCCAGACGAGGAAACAGAGGCATAGAGAAATTAGGTAAATTGTCCAAGGTCCCAAAGCTTGTGACAGGCCGGGAAGTCTGACTTCAGGATCCCTGCCCTTCACTACCACGCCACACTCCCTCTCAAACCTTTGAGGGAGAAGGGGATGCTTCACATTGAAATCGAAGTAGGAGCTGAAAGTTAGGTTTGGGTTGATGTAGCTCAGAGAGGTTCATCTCAAGGCCAAAAATGGCATGTAGGAAGTCGGGAATATTCAGAAGTCTGGAGAAGAGAGTTGGACTGCCTGCAGAATGAGTTTTCAAACCAATCTTATCTGGATCTCAAGGGTTCCAGAAGTCCAGCTGTTGTCTGAGTTATATTTCTGAAAGACTTGACCACTTTTTCTCCCCCAGATCTCTTGGAAGGTCAAGAATTCCTAATGTGTGCTGGTCCTTGGCAGCTGGGTCTCTCCCTTCTAGTCCCCCTCTCATTCCCCATCCAGTTTCTGGCCTGTTTTACCCTTGTCCTTGCTTGGCTGAGATGGGATTTGAAGGGATCCATTCTCCTCTGCCATGAAGCCAGGCTTCAACAGTATGTGAACTGTGAAATTCCAGATGTTCAAACTGCATTAAGAAAAGGCAGAGAAACCAGAGATCAAATTGCCAACATCCACTGGATCATGGAAAAAGCAAGAGTTCCAGAAAAACATCTATTTCTGCTTTATTGATTACACCAAAGCCTTTGACTATGGATCACAACAAACTATGCAAAATTTTGAAAAAGGTGGGAATACTAGACCACCTGACCTGCCTCCTGAAAAATCTGTATGCAGGTCAAGAAGCAAGAGTCAGAACTGCACATGGAACAACAGACTGGTACCAAATTGGGAAAGGAGTACGTCAAGGCTGTATATTGTCAGCCTGCTTATTTAACTTTATGCATAGTACATCACGTGAAATGCTGGACTGGATGAAGCGCAAGCTGGAATCAAGATTGCCAGGAGAAATATCAATAACCTCAGACACGCAGATGACACCACCCTATGGCAGAAAGAGAAGAAGAACTAAAAGCCTCTTGATGACAGTGAAAGAGGAGAGTGAAAAAACTGGCTTAAAACTCAACATTCAGAAAACTAAGATCATGGCATCTGTTCCCATGACTTCATAGCATAAGGAAACAATGGAAGCAGTGAGAGACTTTATTTGTGGGGGCTTCAAAATCACTGCAGATGGTGACTGCAGCCATGAAATTAAAAGATGGTCACTCCTTGGAAGAAAAGTTATGACCAATCTAGACAATATATTAAAAAGCAGAGATATTACTTCTCCAACAACAGTCCGTCTAGTCAAAGCTATGGTTTTTCCAGTAGTCTAGTCAAAGCTATGGTTTTTCTAGTAGTCATGTATGGATGTGAGAGTTGGACTATAAAGAAAGCTGAGCGCCAAAGAATTGATGCTTTTGAACTGTGGTTGGAGAGGACTCTTGAGAGTCCCTTGGACTGCAAGGAGATCCACTTAGTCCATCCTAGAGAAAATCAGTCCTGAATATTCATTGGAAGAACTGATGTTGAAGCTAAAACTCCAATACTTTGCCCACCTGATGCGAAGAATTGACTCATTTGAAAAGACCCTGATTCTGAGAAAGATTGAGGGCAGGAGGAGAAAGGGGTGACAGAGGATGAGATGGTTGGATGGCATCACCGACTTTATGAACTTGAGTTTGAGTAAGCTCCAGGAGTTGGTGATGGACAGGGAAGCCTGGCATGCCTGCAGTCCATGGGGTCACAAAGACTCGGACCCAACTGAGTGACAGAACTGATTTGCCTTTGCTCTATTGCCCCCAGGGCAAAATACCTCTAGCACTATAAACACAGAAGTCAGGTGGAGGGTAAAGTGCCGATTTTGTATTGTCTGGCTGGAGAACACAGCTAATAGCTCCTGGCTAATGGGGTTCTTATGACTTTCCCAAGTGTCCAGCCCAGTGCCATCCAATTGAACTTTCTATGATGATGAATATGTCCTGTACCTGCACTGTCCAATAGGTAGTCATAAGCCATGTAAGGCTCTTGAGCAGTTGAAATGTGACTAGTGCAATGGAGGAAGTGAATTTTAAATTTGTATTTAATTTTAATATCTACATATGGCTAGTTACTGGGTTTCCCTGGTAGCTCAATCCCTGAAAAATCCGCCTACAAGGAAGAAGACTCAAGTTCAATCCATGGGTCAGGAAGATCCCCTGGAAAAGGAAATGACAATCTACTCCAATAATCTTGCCTGGGAAATCCCGTGGACAGAGAAGCTTGGTGGGTTACAGTCCATGTGGTCTTAGGAGTTGAACACAACTTAGTGACTAAATCACCACCAATGGCTAGTGGCTACTGATGTGAACAACACAGCTCTAGACCTTGGAACACAACCCATGAAGATGAGCCAGACACCACACAGCAAGAAAGGGAATTGCTGCCTAATAGCAATTGAGTCTGTATTAGCATCTTACTGCTGCTGTAACAAATTACCCAAACTTCATGGCTAAAAGCAACACAAACTTATTATCGTATAGTCCTGAATGTCACAAACACGTGTAATAATTTCACTGGGCTAAAACCCTATTGTCAATGGGCCGTGTTCCTTTTTGTTGGCTCTAGGGGAGAATCTTTCCTGCATTCCTTGGTTCACAGCCCCATCCTCAATCTTCAGAGACACCAGCACAGCATCTTCAAGACTCTTTCTTCATCACATCACCTTCTGTCTATAATGACTCTGTGATTTAACTGGACCCACACAGATTAACCAGACTAAGCGTCTCAAGAAGACTCTTGAGAGTACCTTGGACAGCAAGGAGAACAGACCAGTCAATCCTAAAGGATATCAATCCTGAATATTCATTGGAAGGACTGATGCTGAAGCTCCAATACTTTGGCCCTGTGATGTGAAGAGCTGACTCATTGGAAAACACCCTGATGCTGGGAAAGATTGAAGGCAGGAGTAGAAGGGGATGACAGAGGATGACCTGGTTGGATGCCATCACCAACTCATGGACATGAGTTTGAGAAAGCTCCAGGATATGGTGAAGGACAGGGAAGCCTGATGTGCTGCAGTCCATGGGATCACAAAGAGCTGGACATGACTTACCCACTGAGCAACTCAAGATCCTTAATCTAATCACATCTGCAAAGTTCCTTTTGCCATGTAAGGTAACATATTTGGAGGTTTGGGGGTTTAGGATGTGGATATCTTTGGGAGTAAGAAGGCACTATTTTGACCACAAACAGCCTAAATGAGGAGAGCAAGAGATGCACTTGCAGACCTGCCTATAAAAACTGTCTCTGAGCCCTGATCCAGAGGTGTTTTCCACTAGAGGCTGGAGCTGGAGAAGAATGAAGGGCTAGCACCCTGCTCAACTCTAGGGAGTGCCATTGCCCCTTTATGCAAAGGACTGCAAGGAGTTGTGCAGTGCACAACATGAGCAGCTGTATGTGGGAGCCCTGGGAGAAAGGTTTCACCCTATAGACAGGTCATAATGAAGGAAGAAAGAGAAAGAGGTGGGCATATATGTTCATTCTTTCTCTGGGTTTGGCCAATCAGATTAGATCCTCTTCATCCCTTGGGGGAAGATTCAGTGAGCAAAGGTGGAAAATGCATTAGTTCCAAATATTTTCACCTCTTGGAAACATGACAAAAGAGGGAAAATTTCTCCTAAAGGGCTTCTTGGTTCAAAGCATCCAGCTACTAGTTGGCCAGAGTAAAGATACTTCCCCACATCGCAACACAACCCAAAACCTCCCCACCTCAAACGCTCCATGGACTGACGCAGCTGGAAGACCAATAAACCCCAAAGTCTCTCACAACCGAGATCACTAGATACAACTGGCCCACAAAAATGTCCTGTGGGGTTGACTTTTTCCCACTGCAGAGGACCAAGTGAAATCAGCATTCCTTACCCCGCTCTCGGCCTCAGTCCCACTCACCATACCCCACCTCCCTTCAAGAAGAGGATTTGTCATTTAGCCACAGTTTTCCCCTCTACCCAGTACCAGTAACAAACAGAATTTCTCTGGCTCCAATCCCACACATCTCTCAGGGGAGATCCAGCCACCATCAGATTCCCCACAGTGAGCTGTGGGGTCCCCATGTGGGGCTCGAGTGTGCTCACCAATGTCCCTTCCCAGAGAACAATGGCCACTCTTCCGCCTGCTCCCACAGTGACAGGCCCTGGCCCTGGATGTCTGGGCCATCACATCCTCTCTCTTCTCCGACTGCACGATAGGCTGGGAGAGGTCATAGCCTGACTTGCTCTCTGTTTCACAAAGGCTACAGTGCTGAGCCTGGAGACAGCAGGGACTAGCCATCAGGAGACTGGACACTTGGGATAGTCTGCCCAGTAAGAAAGAAGATTTGAGCAGAGTTTCTCAATGTCCACCTCAATGTCCCTCTAGAAGTGGCCAGATAGTATTCTGGCTGCAAAAACAGAATGAAACCCACAGATGCAGTAATAAATGAAATGCTCACTCACTTCATTAACAGTAGCTCCTCACTCGGTCAGCAAACAAACTACATCTGAAATATTAAATCGGTCACACCTTAAGTTGGCTGCTCTTACGCTACTACTGAAAATCTTCTAATGGTCTCCCATGCACTTTAAAAAAAATCATGGATACATCCTTATCCAGATGTTAAGGCAGCACTAGCAGCTGTATCAAGCACACACCCAAATCTCAGTGGCCAAACCCAATAGAAGTTTAATTCTTACATCTGTGCTGCGGACTGAATGTTTGTGTCCACCCTCTCTCCAGCCCTGGCCCACCCAAATTCATATGTTGAAACCCTAATCATCAATGTCATGGTATTTGGGGATGGGGCCTTGGGGAGGTAATTAGCTATAAATGAGATCATGATGGTAGAGCCCCCAGGATGGAATTACTATCCTCTTAAGAAAAGGAAGAGAATACAGCCATCTCTCTCTCCCTCCCTCTCTCTCTCTCTCTCTCTCTCTCTCTCNAAAAAAAAAAACAAAAAACTTTTTCCCCACTTGTTTTTGTTGTGGTGAGATACATATGACATAAAATCTATCTTAACCATTTTAATTAAAACTGTACATTTTAAGTTAAATTTTAAACTATGAAGCTTCTAGAATAATGTTTATGAACATAGGGTAGGCAAACGTTTGTTAGTTACACACCAAAAGCATGATCCATAAAAGGAAAATTGATAAAATGATAAATTTGAATTCATCAAAATTAAAACTCCTGCTTTTTGAAAGACATTGATAGAGGACTTGTATCCAAAATAAAGGACTCTCAAAGCTCAATAATAAGAACATCTAATTAAAACATGGGCAAAAATTTACATAGATGTTATACCAAAGTAGACATATAGATGGCAATACTGCTACTGCTAAGTCGCCCCAGTCGTGTCCGACTCCGTGTGACCCCATAGATGGCAGCCCAACAGGTTCCCCCGTCCCTGGGACTCTCCAGGCAAGAATACTGGAGTGGATTGCCATTTCCTTCTCCAATAGATGGCAATAAGCACATGAAAAAAAATGTTCAACATAATTAGTCATGTGGGATACGCATATTACCATAATGAAATGCCACTACCCTACTAGAATAGCTGAAATTAAAAACTGAACCTACCAAGTGTTGCTGAGGATGTTGAGGAACTGAAACTCTCATACACTGCTGGTGGTGATGTAAAGTGGTACACTTTGGAAAGTAGTTTGGCAGTTTCCTTAGAAAGTTAAATACTTACCTACTGTATAATCCAGGAGTAGGAAATGGCAACCCATTCTAGTATCCTTGCCTGGAAAATTCCATGGACAGAGGAGCCTGGCAGGCTACAGCCCTTGCGTCGCAAAGAGTTGGACACGACTGAGTGACTGAGCACACGTATAATCCAACCACCAGGCATTTATTCAAGAGGAAAGAAAGTAAGTCTGTACAAAGACATGTACCTGCTGTATTCATAGCAGCTTTATTTGTAATAGCTAAAAACTGGAAATAGTCTATATGTACATCAGCAAGTTGATGGATAGACAAATGATGATATATCTTTACATGGAATAGTATTTACCAATGAATTTATTACATGGAACAGTATGGACAAATCCCAAAATAGTTGTGCTGAGTGAAAGAGGCTAAACAAAAAATAGAGCATGTACTTATGATTCCATTTATATATAACTTTAGAAAATTCCAACTAATCTATAGTGACAGAAAGCCAGTCAGTAGTTACCTGGGGATGTCCTGAGGTGATAATGTATGATAAAAAGTTGAGCTAGTGAATTAACCAATTTATAAATATCTTTGTTATAACTGATTTTTAAAAAACAGCATCTTGGACATGGAGTTGTTAAACCGTGTCTGAGAAACGTATGTCAGGATTTGTTCATTTAGTTTGGCAGTAGAGCGGCAGAAGGATGTATAAAGGGAGAGATGTATGTGGATGTGTTCATGTTTATATTTTAATGAAAACCATGTTGTGTGTGCATCTCTTGGCTGTACTGTAGGAATGCATTTTTAAGTAATTCAGTGGAAACACCTATTTGCTAATATTTGAATAATTTAGATTGGATAATGAAGCATCTTAGAAGCATTATACTTTATGTACTCTGTTGCTTTATGTCTCATTTTTAACTGAACATTCAGAGAATGCGGTATGTTAATAACGATTCTGCCAATATCTTTATCTAGAGGCCTGAGGTCATTTTCTGAAATTTTTGTCACCAGAAGCCAGGAAATGCAGGATTACAATTTTCTCCTCCCAGGTTGACTTGGTGTAGTGTAATCTTGGTTATCAAAATACTCATAGCTTTGGGACTTTGAAATGATAAATATTCATGATGTGTGAAACAGCGTGATACATAACTATAGGATCTTAATTATGTAAAAATGGATGCTTAGTTGTGAAAACACACAATGAGACCTGGAAGGAAATGTCAAATGGTAAACTGCTTGTGATTATGAATGACTTTGTTTTTTGCTTCATGTGTTTTTTGATTTCCTATTATGCACATGTTACTTTTAAGAAATAAATGTTATTTTAAAAACTTCAAAAAAGGGAAAGATCAGGAAGGGGGGGTTACAAAGGGACATGAGGAAGCTTTTGGGGATGATAGATATATTCACTGTCTTCATTGTGCTGGCTTCTTGGGCATATACACATGTCAAAACATATCAAACTGTACATTTTAAATGTATGTATTTTATTGTATGTTTGTTATACCTTAGTGAAGTTGTTAAAGTGATAGGGTTTTTTGTTTTGTTTTGTTTTGTTTCACTTAAAAAATGTGTAAAAATCGAGGCTGGCAGGAAGACTGTGGAGCAGCTGGGAGCTCTCCTGACTCCCAGGACTGCCTCCATCATCATCCAGCACTCTCATCTTGAACTGTAAACTCTTTCCTGGAAGAAGATCAAGTCTTCAGAGAGAACAAGATGGCGGAAGAGTAGGTGGACGTGGAGTACATCTCTCTCCACAGATACATCAGGAATACACCTTCAGACACAGAAGTGCATGCCGAACACCAGCTGAGAGTGGACAGGAGCACCTGACCGGTGGAAAAGAACCATGCAAAACTCAGTAGGATGAAGGAACTAGGGGGAAGAAAACAAGAGTGGTGGTAGGACTTGACCTGCCCTCAGTGGGTGGGGAGACTGAGGCAGGGGCCCGATCCCCACATCGGAGCAATTGTCTGAGTCAGAGAAGAAACATTTAAGGCTGAGAGTGCCACAGCTGATCTGTGGCAGCTTAAATTTAATGAGAATCAGACAGTTCTTGTCGCAGCCATAGATACCCCAGATAGGAACGCTGGTCCCTTGGAAGGTGCAGCAGCTGGGAGCTGGAGTTTAGGGGTTGTGGAGCAATCCCAGGATGAGGGCTGCTGTTGACTGTGGAGAGACAGGTTGAGGGGATGTGAAGGAGGAGATCCTGGTGCGAAATGCCGGTGGAGGAAAGCCTGGCAGCCATGGAAGCAAGGCAGTACTGCTGAGTCACTGTAGAGGGTGGCGCCATCACCACAGCCTCTCTCTCCTGGCATGCCAACGTCAGTAGCTGAACAGTAGTGAGGCTGGCCCATCAAAGACCTGATACACCAAACTACAGAGTAGGACCCCACCCAGGGTACCCCTTTAAGTGCCTGACACACCAATTTACAGAGTAGGACCCCAGCCAGGGGGACCCCCTCTATGTGCCTGATACCCCAAATGACAGAGAAGGACCACAGGCAAGAGAGCCCTCTGAGTGCCTGAATAGGCAGAGCTACAGAAGCAAAGAGGCCTTCTGGTCGCTAGCTAAAAGAGGCTCAAAAAAAGGCTCTGATAGGGCCATAACACCTGCAGCAGACGCAGTCCGTGTCCCTGCATACTTGGTGCCACCAGGGTCCCCACAAGCCAAGCAAGTGTGCCACCTTCACGCTCAACTCTCACTGGGTGAGAGCTGCCACAGGCAAAGAAAGTCTTTCATCTAGGCACACAGGGTCACTTCAGTTGTGTCTGACTCTTTGCGACCCTGTAGACTGTGGCCTGCCAGCATCCTCTGTCAAAAAGAGGTTTCCACAGGAAGGAATACTGGAGTATATTGGCCAATACTGGTTGCCATACCCTTCCAGAGCACTATATTTCCTGCTACCTTGGCTGCCAACCCCCCTGAGAGCCTGGTGCTGCCAGAACCCCTGTTACCCAAGCAACTTCACCACCTCCACACCTGGCCCTCCAGGGGCAAACCCAAGCCCTCCAGGGCAGCCTCAGGTGCAAATCTCCAGTGGATGACCCACATGTAGAGGTGGAAGTAAAACCACAATTGAAACCCAAGGGCAGTGTGGCTAAAGAAGAAGACCCAAAACCTTCCCACCAGCTGTACAAGCTGTAGATTAAATACACATGATCAACTAGGCAGACTCTGAGTCTGTGAATATATAAAAGGTCGTTGAGAGCTCCCACAAAAGAAAACGCACTAGTTCTGATGGCTGTGGACACTGAAGGCAAAAACATAGAGGAGTAGGACCAGCAAATTTGGAAAACTCAGCAGTGGCAAATTTGGAAAACTCAGCAGTGGCCACAAGACTGGAAAAGGTCAGTTTTCATTCCAATCTCAAAGAAANTGTGTGTGTGTGTGTGTGTGTGTGTGTGTGCCATACGAGCATACAGCAAGAAGGCAGCCATCTGCAAGAGAGATACCTGATCCTGGACTTTCCAGCCTGCAGAACTGTGAGAAATGAACGTCCGTTGTTAAAGCCACCCAGTCTGTGCTGTTCTGTTATGGCAGCCAAAGCTGACCATGACATGGATAAAGTCCAAATGGGTGCTCCTGAATGAAGAGTACCTGGCCTCTAAATAATGATTCAGGATTCAGGCTCTTTCCATCTTATGGTTCCACCATCTTAAAATGTGGTTTCTAATGTTATCATATTGAAGAAAGAGCATCAAGTACAGGGCTAATGGAGATGCCATTGCCTAGAACTCAGTTGCATGACCACACCTAACTTCAAGGAAGTTCACCGTAACTTCAAGTCGCGTAACTTCAAGGAAAGCTGGAAATTGTAGTCTGTGTGCCCAGGAGGATGAGGAGGACCTCTAATAGGCTCGCCCTCCATGTTTACAGTGTTCCTCACAATCCGGCTCTTGTCTACATCTCCAACTTTCTCCCAGGATCCTCCTGTTACCTGCTATGCCTCGGTCTTCTTTCCATTTTTGAATACCAAACCCCAAACCTCCCAAGTTTTTCCTGCTATGAAACTAGCGGTTCATCTGCCCAAAAACTGTTTATCTTCACCTGATCTCTCATTGACTAAATTCTTCTCATCAGGCTCATGTTTATTCAAAGGACATCTTTGACCTAGAAATTCCATTGTAAGTGACTTTCACTTATATTATCTAATTTTCAAGTACTTAATGGACGTCTTTTTTTTTTTTTTTTTTTTGCACAGCAGGCTACAACAGCAAAACTTCCAGTAAGATATGTATGGACAACTGTCCTTATGGTGGTGATTGGGAACTGGTAGGGGTTGAATTGTGTCCTCTCCCCAAAATTATGAAACATGTCAAGACCCCAGAACATCAGAATGTGATATTATTTGGACACAGAGTGTGAACTGAACAACAATACACACACACACACACACACACACACACGTATATTTGTTGTTTTTGTTGTTGTTTAATCCTAAGCGAGATCAGTCCTGAGTGTTTGTTGGAAGGACTGATGTTGAAGCTGAAACTCCAATACTTTGGCCACCTGATGTGAAGAACTGACTCNACACACACACACACACACACACACGTATATTTGTTGTTTTTGTTGTTGTTTAATCCTAAGCGAGATCAGTCCTGAGTGTTTGTTGGAAGGACTGATGTTGAAGCTGAAACTCCAATACTTTGGCCACCTGATGTGAAGAACTGACTCATTGGAAAAGATCCTGATGCTGGGAAAAATTGAGGGCAGAGGATGAGATGGTTGGATGGCATCACTGACTCAGCGGTAATGAGTTAGGGTAAACTCCAGGAGTTGGTGATGGACAGAGAGGCCTGGCGTGCTGCACTCCATGGGGTCACAAAGAGTTGGACATGACTGAGCGACTGAACTGAACTGAATCACTAAGTCATGTCTGACTCTTTTGCGACCCTATGGATTATAGCCTGTAGGTTCCTTTGTCAATGGAATTTCCCATGCAGAAATACTGGAGTGGGTTGCCATTTCCTTCTCCATACACGCACACACACACATACGTAAAATTTACAGGTGTATTTATAGGTGTTTATTTACTGATTTATTCATTTATCTATAAATATTTTTAAGTTCTTGATAAATAGCAGTAATTAGTTCTGGATGGTAGGCTTATGGGTGATTTCTGGGGTTTTTTCCCTTTATATTTATTAACTATTCTATAAGAGACATGTGTTACATACATAGCATGTTTTTAAGTTTTTTATTATTATTTTAGAAGAGTTTTTGAAATGCTGAAAATTATATTGTAACACAGTGATATACAAGTTGACCAATAGCCAGTTAACAAAAGAACATTTTCATCCCTGAGACTTGGACTTGGGTTGTTAGTGTCAGGGAGAAAGAGACCTGCAAATTTGCCATTGGCAGGATTGATCCCTTCTTCCTGTTCCTGGATTGGTCAGCATGGGGAGGAAGAATGTGGGTACAAAGAAGAAGGGCCCACAGGACACAGCCCAGGAACAGAGGGTAAAGCTAATCCTTGCAGGCAGGGGATCTGGCTTCTGATGATCACTCCCTCCAGTCATGATGTGTGTCTATACCAGAAAGGTCTCAATTATTTATTAACTTACGTTCATTCCATTTATTGCATTCAGGAAACATTTACTAACTACCTACTACACACCAGGTCTTGTACTGAGAACAAAAAGATGATTCAGATGTAGTTCCTACCTTCAAAAAGCTCACATTGTCCTTGACATTTTCTTCTTTTATATTTACACAACCAGCTAAAAAGATGAAGTCAGACATCTAAGAAAGAAAAGTATTCTAGTCCCATAAAATGCAAGCATTCCAATTTTTGACACTGGAAACCCCTGCCAGGTTAATAATAGGCAATAAAACATGTGTACAAAGCTCTCTGCAAATCTGACAATAAGGCATTGTAAAAGATCCTGGACAGTGTGAAGAGATATATAGATGATAACAACAACAAGCAGTAATAAGGAGGTGAGATGGTCAGATGGCATCACCGACTTGATAGATATAAATCTGATCAAACTCCAGGAGATAGTGAAGGACAGGGAAGACTGTGCTGTAGTTCATGGGGTTGCAAAGAGTCAGACAACTTAGTGACTGAACAGCAAAAATATCTGGATAGCATTGTGTAAACTCTCTCCAGAACCTCAAGTCTCAGACCAAGAGAACCCAACTGCTTCATATCATTATCTCCCAAAGGCTGAGTTGCCTCCTTCCGAAATGTTACCCCTTGGGTCATGTGTTTTTCGACCTACACTGCCTGTTATCCTTAAGACTCCTGCAAGACACAGAGAGAGGCTCTGAAACTGAGGTAGGTCAGAAAATAATAAAATTTGTGAAGCCTGGGAAGGAGGAGATTAGCAAGCCCTCATCACCTCCATCATCACCATCATCATTCTCTCCTCCAGGAGATTTTATTGAGCACCAGCTGTGTTCAACACAACTGAGGCTACAGCATGAGCAAAACAGAGGAAGCTTCTGCCCTCATGGAGCTCCCGTCCTCATCAAAGAGTGACAATAAAACAATTTCAGAAAACACCAGGTAATGATAAATGTTTTGAAAGAGATAAGACAGGGTGACGTGGTAGGGAGAAGCTTGGGTGCTCATGCGGAGAGAAAGCTTAGATAAGGAGATGGGAGGAAGCACCGTTGGAGATAAGAATCTAGGGATAAGAAGGAGCCATGAAGCTAAAAGGTTGTGAGGACCATTCTCCGTGCACGCACCTTCCCTGGAGACCCAAGTTCGATCCCTAGGTTGGTAAGATCCCCTGGAAAAGGAAATGGCAACCCACTCCAGTCTTCTTGCCTGGAAAATCTTATGGACAGAGGAGGCTGGTGGCCTCCATGGGGCCGCAAGAGTAGGACACGACTTGGTGACTAAACCACCACCACCGTTCTCCATGCAGAGGGAATAGCACAGGCAAAGGCTCTGAGCTGGGAACAGGCTTGGCATGTTGGAAAAGGCAGAGAAAGAGTGGTGTTTGCAACAGTCTGTAATCAACAGCAGGGAGAGGAGAGGAGACAGGGTGGGAGAGAGATGAGGGACCAGAGCATGTGGGGCTTGTAGACCAGGTCAAGGAGGTTGAATTGTGTTCATAGTTTTACTGACCATCTATTACCTTCCAGGCATTTTACAGCTACTCTCTCTTTGAATCTCAGAGTAACCACCCAAAGTTGATGTCATGATTGCCATGTTATAGATGATGATGATACAATGCAGGGAGTTTACAGGATGCGCTCTATGTCCCACAGTAAAGGGCAGAGCTGGAATAAATCCACGTTTGTTGGGCTGCAAACCCTGTGCAGCTAACCACTGCACCATGCTGGATAAAAGGATAGGATTTTAGGGGTTACAGTACCACTGTGTTTTCCCCTCTCCTCCCTCCTCATCACCCCCCCCCAACTCTTTCCCTCAAATATCTGTGGTATGTGAACAATTTGAGGGCCAGTGCAAGACAGCCTCCCTAGAACCTTTCACAAATCTCAGAGTCCAGGACTCTGTATAAGTAAGCACTTCTCACCATTGAAAGGGAAACTTTCCTTCCCTCCCCTGGAGTAACATTTCTAGCTTCTCTGATTAATATGTACTTAAAAGACTGGGGCTCAAATCCTGGCTCTTACTGGTGAATTTTATGACAAGCCCCCACCCACTATCTAGGCCTCACTGCCGAATCTGTAAAATGAGTAAATTTAAAAAGTAAAAACTCTATGCCCTGTTGGTGGAAAGGTAAATGATCATAGACATTTCCAAAAGCAGTCTATCAGCCCTGAGTGAAATTAAATGCATCTATGTCCTCCTGGGTACATATATCCCAGAGAAATTCTGGTTCACAGTAAGGGTTTATGGTAATAGATGTTGCCAGGGGAAATAAAGTTAAATGTAATGAAAGTCCATGGAACACAGTGTTACAAGGAGGTGACAAATTACACATCCCTAGGGCAGAGTGGTTAGATTTCAAGGGGATGGTATTAATGTGCAAAATAAGCAAGCAGCCAGAAATACATGAAAAGACCTACAACCTTTACTCATAATAACAAAAAAAAATGCCAATTAAATCCATAGTAAGATACCTTTTGTCACCTATTGTGTTGTTTAGTCGCTAAGTCATGTCTGCCTCTTTTGCAACCCCATGGACTGTAGCCCGCCAGGCTCCTCTGTCCATGGGTTTTCCAGAGCAAGAGTACTGGAGTGGGTTGCCTTTTTCATCTCCAAGATACCACATTTCACCAATCAGATTACTCCAAATAGACAGGTGTGACTTCACCCTATTGGTCACTAGGAACAGGGCATCTGTCTTCCTGTTCCACTGACCTCATCTGATGGCTTTGGCCTCAAGGTCATTTCATGGTCCAATACGAATGCCAGAATGCCACAGATGCATCTACATTACAGGCCAGATAAAGGGGGAAATGTGAAAGACCAAAGGGAAGAAAAAACACTTTGTCCCCTCCCAAAAAACACTGCACTGTGACTACATTTCATTTGATATAACTTAGACACTTGGGCACACCTAGATATTAGGGCCCAGTAAGGGAACCCAGGAAATACCATCCTTCATTCTGGAGGATGCATCCAACTGGAAATGATGGTTTGTTAGTGAAGAGAGAAAGTCAACAGGAGTTTGGGTAGGCAGTAGCAGTGTCTGCCAAAGGAGAAGGGAAATGGGCTTTTTGAGCACAGATCATGTGCTAGGTATTTTAGCAGACTTAGCACACCTATTCACAGGTTGACCAAAAATCTTTGTTTGAATTTTTCCATAAGATCGTATGGAAATTTTTGACCAACCCAATATGACCATAGAGCATGGGATACACTTATACTAAAATTTATTTGTGGCTTAGCTGAAATTTGAATTGAATTGTGCATGCTATATTTTTGTTAGTGAAAACTGGCACTGTTATACCCTCAGGTGATAAAGGCTAGCAATTAGCCCGGAAACTGTATGGTCTAGCAGCAAACAACCAACTCCAGGGTCTGAGTACAAGGGTTCAAATCCCCACAGGTGATGGGGCCTTGAATAATTACTTGGTGTTTTTAGTCTCTTCCTATGCTTCAAGTTCTTTGATTGTAAAATGAAGATAATAATAGGCTCTGTTTCTTAGGGGATAGTCGTTAGGACTGGATGAGCTATGTGAACAAAGTACTTGGACAGGGTATGTCTAAATACATATAGGAAGTCAGTTTTGGATAAAGAACCCAGTCCACTATCTTGTTCTTCTTGCTGTCTTGTTCTCCTCTCACCCTAACAGGCTGTGGTCCAGAGAGCACATATAACCATTGATTTTCTATATTTCATAGTCAGTACTATTGCTAATTATAATGATTGATCATAATAGCAGGAATTCTAATCATCTATCCACTGTGCTTTATGAGGTATGAAAACAATCTTCCTCACACTAACTCATGCTCTCAGCCTCCATTTCCTCATCTGTAAAATAGCAGTGACGAGACCACCTCTGGGGCTGCAATAACTAGTGACTGAGGTCATGTGTGTTACGTGCTTGGCACATAGTAGGTGTTCAACAATCATGTGCTTCATTCCTGTGTTCTACTGTGTAGTCCTAGGTGTGCACCAAATAGCAAGTGTTTACATATTGAATATTTGTTTCATATATATTTGAATATTGAATGTGTACTTACATCTTTATTGAATATATAGGTTGCTATTGTTCAGTCACTAAGTTGTGTCCAACTCTGTCCTCTGTCCTTCACAATCTTCCAGAGTTTGCTCAAATTCATGTACATTGAGTCAGTGATGCTATCCAACCATCTCATCCTCTGCCGGCACCTTCTTCTTTTGCCTTCAATCTTTCCCAGAATCAGGGTCTTTCCCAAAGCATTGGCTCTTCGCATCAGGTGGCCAAAGTACTGAANTCCTGTGTTCTACTGTGTAGTCCTAGGTGTGCACCAAATAGCAAGTGTTTACATATTGAATATTTGTTTCATATATATTTGAATATTGAATGTGTACTTACATCTTTATTGAATATATAGGTTGCTATTGTTCAGTCACTAAGTTGTGTCCAACTCTGTCCTCTGTCCTTCACAATCTTCCAGAGTTTGCTCAAATTCATGTACATTGAGTCAGTGATGCTATCCAACCATCTCATCCTCTGCCGGCACCTTCTTCTTTTGCCTTCAATCTTTCCCAGAATCAGGGTCTTTCCCAAAGCATTGGCTCTTCGCATCAGGTGGCCAAAGTACTGAAGCTTCAGCTTCAGCATCAGTCCTTTCAATGAATATTCAGGGTTGATTTCCTTTAGGATAGACTGGTTTGGATATATAGGTATATATTGAATATTTATCATAAATAAGTTTCCA
The DNA here is from genome assembly GCA_006410875.1 of Neotragus pygmaeus. Taxonomy (NCBI): domain Eukaryota; kingdom Metazoa; phylum Chordata; class Mammalia; order Artiodactyla; family Bovidae; genus Neotragus; species Neotragus pygmaeus. The sequence goes on from SJYV01030105.1 coordinate 552,219, forward strand.
TGAACCAATTCTTGTCAGTGCCACTAGTCATCCTCAAAGATAACTTACTGGGGAATCACCTGAGGTAGTTTTGAATTGGGGTTTCCCCCTCTGGGGGTCTGAGCTTAGTTGTTTCCATTTAGCTTGGCCTTCACACCAACATAGTAACTCAAACCTCATAATCACTGGCCAGTGCCTCTTCTGCTCCAAAAAATCTTGAGTAGAAAACAGGCTCCAAATGAGAGGGGGTTTTACTGTTGTTCTTTCTGGTGCTGGCCTGGCTCAGAGCTAAGAGGATATGTGGCAGAAAAAGAAAGGATGCAGTAAGGATGCTAGGTAGTACCTGGAGTGCTGAAAGCACCAGGTAGGTCCTAAGACCCAAGGAGTGCTGTGACTGCTGGCTATTCCTGGGTGAGTGGGATTCTGAGGACTCCATCCCATTTCCTGGCAATGCCAGGTGGAGAAAAACAGTCAAGGGGACAGGAGAGCCGGTATCTGGTGTGAGTCGATAGGAGAGACAGAAGGGTGAGGCTTCCTCATGCAGGGGGAGTCTCACCAGGAGGGCTCAGACATCCCTTGTCTTAACATAATCACATCTATGAAGTCCCTTTGCCATTAAGACTAGAGTCTTATAGGGGCTGTAATTTGGCCCACCACACCTTCCTCTCCTAACCTACTCTGCCAAGCCTTAGTTTTTCTCCTTGCTCATTGATGAGCTTAAACCAGGTTTGGAAAGAAAGAAAAAAGTGGAAGCAAGTGAAGTCACTCAGTCATGTCTGACTCTTTGCGATCCCATGAACTGTAGCCTGCCAGTCTCCTCTGTCCATGGAATTTTCCAGGCAAGAATACTGGAGTGGGTTGCCATTTCCTTCTCCAGGGGATCTTCCTGACCCTGGAATCGAACTCGGGTCTCCCACATTGCAGGCAGACAACTTACCATGTAAGCCACCAGGGAAAAGGTTTGCCTCCCTTAAATAAATTGATTGATTAGTCAAACCTTGAGTTATTTCACAGATAGCACTGCACTAGTTCAAGTTGGGTGTCCAAGTCTCCAGAATGACCCAGAACCCAGAACCTTCAGTCTACAGGGCTCAAAGAACAGAAATGCTGCCACCACAGCCCTTTACGAAGCGAGGAGTGCTGCAGTAAGGAAAATCTGGTCTCCAGCAGCCCGAGTAGCTAATATGGACTGATTGGAGACTAGCCAATCAAGTTTTAAATTCCCTGAACCCTTTAAATTTCACCCTAGATTCTGGATCAGGGAAACGGACTTGTGAGCTTGGCCTCCTGTCTCCTTGCCAATCAACCTCTCAGTGCAGCTCTTTCTCTTCTCAAGAGCCAGCGCCACAATATTGGCTTCTTTGTGCATCACATAGTGAGCCCCCCTGCTCAGTAACACTAAGACTGTTGATCTGTCCTAGAAAATGTTTTACAGGCGCGATCCGATCTGTGTTTTAGAGAGACACCCGTGGTGGCGGTGTGCAGGAGGGAATGAGGAAAGAAGAAGGCAGTATGCGGGAGGGAGTGGCGAAGGAAGGAAGAAAGATTAGCTGGTGTGGGAGAGAATAAGGGTGAAAACCAGGACGCTGGCAGTGGGAGCAGACATGGCATGGAGGGTGATGGAGAAACCGACTGGAGACGGAGGTGGACAGCCGGCTCTCCCTAGGTTCCGTCCTCATCTGATGCCTTCAAGCAAAGCGGGAAACTAGGGAGGAAGAAAAGCAGGTTTGCTGGGTGGGGAAAAAGTGGCTTTTATTCTAATGGGAGAGGCCTGAAAAATATCACAGTGTGCATGCATCCCCAGGTCCCAGGAGGAGGCAGAGGGACTTAAGAAAACAAAAGTTAAAGCCAAAAACAGCGAAAGGAAAGGGAGGGAGGAGGGATTGGGAGGGAGTGGGAAGCACAGTCAAGGAGGGAGAATTCAGAGCGTCTCAAACATGTGAGAGTGCTGCGGAGGACTCAGATCCTACCGGCTGGGCTCTGTCCGACATGTGACTTCAAGTTCCCATCTGCTGCCTAATCATCCACCCTAGCCACTGCTTCCAAAGCACAAGGCTCTGAGGCTTCCCGGCAAAGCTGCAGCTTGGCACCGGCCGGCTGGCCTGATTTCGCAGAGATAAAGGCTGCTTGCGGGGACTTCATGGAAATCCAGATGGCACTCTGGGATGCCTGCCCGCACGCCTTATGCTTCCCAGTTCAGTTCAGTCGCTCAGTCGTGTCCAAGTCTTCGAGACCCCATGGACTGCAGCACACCATTCCTCCCTGTCCGTCACCAATTCCCGAAGCTTGCTCAAACTCATGTCCATTGAGTCAGTGATGCCATTCAACCATCTCATCCTATGTCGTCCTCTTCTCCTCCTGCCTTCAATCTTTCCCAGCATCAGGGTCTTTTCCAATGAGTCAGTTTTGGGAAGTCAGTTATGCTTCCTAAGCCCCTGACTTCTCCTCTTTTCCTGCTTCCCATCCCCAAACAGCCTATGCAGCAGCCCCTTATCTGTCTCCTTCCTCCTGCCTCTGCCCCGTGAAGCAGTGGAAAGATCATGGACTCAGGAACCCAACAGACTTAGGTTAGTATCTTCACCAGCTGTGTAGTCTCAAGCAAGTTTCTTAACCTCTCTGAGGCTCAGTTTCTTCACACAGAGAAAGAAATCAGCAATACTGGTGTCAATAGGCCTATTGAGAGTAAATTGCCTAATACAGTGCAAAGTAGATACCCAATCAGGGTCAATCCCCATGTCCTGCCTGACACAGCCTGTGGCTCTCTTTTCAGAAGCAGTAAAGCTACAACCACAAGCCCCAGGGCCAGAGTGACAGTGATGAGCACAAGCTTTACAGTGAGAAGGAAGGAGTTGCCATCTGTCTTTGTCACTTCTCATTGATGTAATTGTGGACTCATCGTCTATCTAACCTCTCTGAGCTTTGTCTTCCTCGTCCAGGAAATAGAGCTCATGCCAATGCTGAGGATCTACCATATGCCCCTCCAGAAGTACTCCCCACCTTTTGCCATGTGCTCTGAGCCCTTAGAAGGTGTTGATCACATCAGAAGATGTCCCTGCCCTGTGGGTCCCATTGAAGTTCGGCTGAGGGCGGGGTCGGCAGCGGGACAGCAACTGGCAGATCAGAGGAAGGGAGAAGAGTGCTGGCTCGGTCAGTGCCAAGCTCCCTCCCTTCAGGATCACTGTGGAGCAGTATGGCGCCCAGGTCGCCAGTCCCAGGGGAATATTCTAGACACTTCTGCCCCCACTGCATCTTGTTACCAGAGTCGTCAAGAACACAGTGCAGTCAAATACTGGATGGAGCAAAGCTTTACTTTCACAGAGAAGAGATGGGACAAGGTCAGCTTCCAACAGTGGGTGTGGGTCCCCCCTGGCCGTCAGGTCTCTCTCGGTGGTGGATACAGGGCAGTTGGCCCATGTGGACTCCTCTGAGCCACCATGGAAGGAACCTGTTCCCTCCCCAAGGACAGGTCCAACAGTGCTGCTGGCCAGGTGCCATGTGACACACACGCTTTAGAAAAAGCACCCATCGCACCTGAAGCAGGGAAAGATAATCCCACACAGAGTGGGAGGCCCAGTGCAGGTGGGGTGGGCCCTTTCTCATGAAGGAAGCCATCATTAGGCAGCTGAGTGGAGGTTGAAAGACGGCCGGCCGGAGACCAACTTTCTCAACAGTCCCCCCAGCTGCTGCTTCCCTTGATGACAGCTCCTGTCCTTCCAGAGTCCAGCACCTGCCCCCTTCATCACACCGACCTCACTACCCCTGGGGACTTCGGAAATTGTCCTTTAATTAAAATATCAAGTTATCCTGTTTCATGCCAGGACCCTGCCTAAAGCTGATAAGGGGTGAATTGATTAAAAGATGCCAAGGGCTTAAAATTTTTTCTGGTATAAACACTAAATGTCAGCTCTTATGTTACTCCATAGGGATTTTGTGAAAATTTAATGAGATTATTTTTGTAAAGTGCCTGGTAACATGTCTGACACAGAGGAAGACTCCAGCTAATGGCAGTACTAGGAGAGTGTTCATTCTTCCTGCTTTGACAAAGGGGAGGGAACTCCTTTCCTACTTAACAGAGGGAATAGCAGGAATATTTTATCCTTCTCTTCACCCCTCTCTCCTATGGGGCAGAGTGATCAGCTGGTGAGACCAGAAGAAGGGCACAGAGCAAGGTCATCCAAGGACACTTTGGGTCACTCTCTTGCTCAGGATCCACTCACAGAAGCCTCGGGTTCTTCCCTTGGTCCCAGGTGAGGCATCCTGTGTGGAGGAAGCTATATTCAGCAGTTTCTCTGCCTCTCACTGCTTCATGTTCACCTGAAGAGAAGATGCAAAAAAGGCTCCCTATGTTCTAAGGGCTAAGCTGTAGTCTCTAATTTTGCTTGATCATCAATATAGCTAATGATAAAGCTAACACCTGGGGCAGTTTCCAGAAAAAATGAAATTATTAGCCTATCTTAAACTAGAAGTTGATTTGGTATCATCATCACCATCATCATTATCGTTGTTGTTATTCTGCTAAAAAATAACTTGCAAACAAAAGAGGAGCAGCATCCATTGCTTGGCTTTTTGAGGAAACAGGCCATGTGAATCTATTTTGCAAAACTTGTCAAAACTTAGTCTTCCTCTAAAGTATACACCAAGTTCTTAGGGGCAAAGGTGCTATATGTTCAAACTTAACCTTCCCTAATGTGGTAAACACTGTGGATATTTGTCATCCACCTAGCTGCCTAACATCTCTGGACTCTCAACCTTTGTCCAAAGAAGTCGTCGTCTTACGAGGCTTAGTGCAAGGTAGAGGTTACTATAGAAACCGGATAGTCACATCCGTTGCTGCTAGGGTACAGGCATGTGACCCAGTTCCCATGAGTTAGACAAACCCATGCCCAGCTTTGACCCACAGGCAGACCCCACATGGAGTCTATATTCTGGGAATGGAGGTGGCTGCTATCTCCAGTTTTCAATGGCATCTGTGACAAATATTGTATCATTAGTGGCCTGTCCCCAGCATCACCTTGTCAGATGTTGGCAGAGCAAGGGGCAATGTCTGGAACTGGCTGGGGAATCTCTACCTAATAAAATCTACAGTAGAACTATTTCTGTACCTGCAGTCTTAACGTCTGGCTGTCCCAAAGGTTCTACGTTTACAAAATAGCCTTTAATAATTTCCATTTCTACATAAAAGACCCAGAATTTGATGCTAATGTTTGAAGCTAAGAACTTTGACTGATACAGCCATTGAGATGACAGCCTCTTGGACCATGAACAACATGAGGGCAGAGGCCAAGTCTGTCTCGATCTTCACTGTACCACTAAGAGTTCTCTTCGGCTTTTTCTTCCAGATTATGCTCAGAAACTGTATCAGACAAGAATTCTCTGGTCGCAAGTGACAGAAATCCAAATCGAATTAATTAAGCCTGCCCCCAAAGAGACTAACTCTTATAACTGGAGCCTTGGGTTACTGCTGTCTTTGTGCTCAGTCGTGTCCAACTCTTTGTGACCCCACGGACTGCAGCCCGCCAGGATCCTCTTTCCATGGAATTTTTCAGGCAAGATACTGGAGTGGGCTACCGTTTCCTCCTCCAGGGGATCGTCCTGACCCAGGGATTCAACCCAAGTCTCCCGTGTCTCCTGCATCAGCAGGTGGATTCTTTACTACTAGCACTACCTGTGAAGCCCACTGTTTGCTTCAGGGACAGCTGAACCCAGAAGTTCGAACAATGCTGCAGCACACATTTCATTCACTTTCTTGGTTCTTTTTTTTTTTTTTTTTCTCAGTTGGCTTCATTCTCAAGTCATCTTTCTTATCACTTGGTTATAAAACTGCCACCCTTCGTATCTCTAGGTTTACCTCATTCGTACCATAATTCGAGAAAGAAAAGGAAAAAACACAATATTCACACCTCTCTCCCAATATTCACACCTGATTACCCAAATGACACTGCCTGACCTTGTTTGGGTTTTGGAGTAAATCTGGGACCCATCATTGGGTCCAGAAGAAGGAGAATTCCAACTGATGAGGGTGGGGAAAGCACTCACTTGTGCAGTGTAGAAGGTAATTACAGCTGGTGGTGCCTCACAGGAGTCACGTTGCTTTAGAAGGGACTATTCCCCAAAGGAAAGTGACACAGAACATGCAGAAATGACAAAAAGGGCAGATTTCCACCTGGGAACCATAAGTGGCACAGAGTTGGTAGTCAATAAAAGCCAGTAGAAAGGAAACAAAAAGTCTTCTCCTAACCAGTATATTTTTCCCTCTCCTATCTCACTGGCCCCTACATTCACATACAAGGAAGTGGATTCAAACAGTCCTGGGATCCTTGGAAAGTGGGAGAAGATCACCCCACTATTACTTAGGCAACAAAGCTGGTCTCTTGTTACATCAGGAGGAAAAGACAAACCATGAACTGAACCATAAGCTTCCTAATTGTGAGGTCCATAACTGGCAGACAGTGAATACCTCATCATTCTCAAATAGATCATAAGCTTCAGGAAGCTTTCAGTAAATATCCTTTTATGTTGACATGAATAAAGTTGATAAGGTGTGGGCTATGTTTGAGTTAGTAGCGCCTGAAAAGAGAAGAGAAAAAAATCTGGGTTTCTAATGTCCCTTTGCATCTCACTCATTTCCAGATACTGACATTGAACCACCACCACGAGCCAAGTATCATATTCCCAAAATATCTGCCAGACATTCTTGCCATTTCAGCCTTATTGAATTACAATGTGGTGCAGCCTTAGAAATATAAATCATGGAGAAGCAGGAAATGCATTTATTTCATTAACCCATGTAGCCTTCATTTAAGGCCTGCTTAAGCCTCTCTTAGGAACAGCTCTGCAACCTCACCCTGCAAATACATTACATTTTGCTTTCCAGCTGCGCCAGACCTAGTGATAGACCATCATTTAAGTCCTGCCTCTCCTCAAAAGTCCTTTCTTTCCAATGCAGTTGCCCAGATGGAGTGCAGAGATTTAAGATGAGAACATCTTTGTATGTTTTTGTTTGTCATTTCTTGGTCTCCTGGGCAGTTGTTGGCCAGACTTGCTTTTCGCTTCCATTCCAATCAACTAGCCACACAGGGGAAGAACTCATTCCTAAGTTTGGCAACAAACATCTGGATGACATGCAAGAGCCCTAATGACCTTTGGCACAGAACTTGGTGCTGTGCGGAGGGGCTGCATAAGCAAGATGCTCAATTGATTGCACGAGTAATGAAGATAGATGATTTGGTCACAGCAAGCAACTTTGCATGCTTAGATGACAGAGCAGATTTTAGGACTGGAGTCTCTGGAGTTACATGGCCTGAGTTCAGATTCAGGCCATGCACTTACCAGCTGAATGACTTGAGTCCATGACTTCCCTTCTCCAAGCATCCATTTTCTCAGTGGGATTAATGTTTACCTCCAGGGCCTGTTGAGAGGCAGCTTCAAGGAAAGAGATAGTATGGAGGGAACTTGTAACCCTGGGGTCTCCAACCTCTAAGATCTTATGCCTGATCCTCTAAGATGGAGCTGATTTAATAATAACAGAAATAAAGTGCACAATAAATGAAATATGTTTGAATCATCCTGAAACCATCCCCCACTCCTTCCAATCCATGGGAAAATTATCTTCCATGAATCCAGTCCCTGGTACCAAAATGCTGGGTACCATTGCTATAACCTACAAACATTACTGGCTTTGTTATCATGACACCCAGACCAAAAAAGGCAAGAAACATATGGTTGCCTCAAGTGGCTCAGCTTGAGGCAAATTTCGGAATGTATCCTTGCCACCTTTCCTGTGAGAATTTCTTTGTTTTTTCATCCAGTCCCATTTCCCAAGGAGCCATGTCGGTCTGCATTTTTACTCTCAGTTAGCTCTTAATACATTTCTCCTGAAGCACTGATGATGGCTGGCTCGTGTTCAGTGACTTGATAAGTGATTCCTCCTGGGGGTCATGGTACTTAATCAGGAAGGAACCCTAACTTCTCTCCTAACCACTAGAGACCTCACCAGAGTCCAGGGAGACATTCTGAAAATGTCACCATGTGAGTGTTTCCCACACGATCACATTAAAGTTTGGGGAGAATGAATAAGGAGAGGAAGAAGAAAGCAAAAGAGAACCTGAGGGGAGTTACTTCTTGTCGCCCAGCATGAAGAAAAGCCTAGTGTCTGGAATGTGGTAGTTATTCCATAATCTTGAATGGATAAATAATGATAGGGTGAATGAATGAGCAAATTAAGTGAAGAGCCACCCCGCATAGTCTTCAGTCACAAGTGAAAATAATAAACGAAAGCTCACTTTGGCAGGACATCTATGAGAAGTAGCCAACTACAATGGCAAGCTCCTGGACTAATCCTCTTTACTGGAATCACCAGTAAGCAGAGTAATCAACTTGCCTTTCACGGACAGGACTTTTACCTGCCTGCTTTCTGGAGCGTGTTTTTAAAAAGAGGGTGGGGATGGTGAAGAGAAACATGATCTTAGTAACAGTGAAAGCCACAGGCTCTAAATTCTGTCATATTTGAATCTAAGATCCAGTTGTGCCATGAATTATTTCTGTGTTTGGACAAATGACTAAACTTCAATTTCTATCAGTGAAGGACAAACTCCTGTGGGATACGCCTTGCCCCACCTGTTTTTTGTTTTGTTTACATTTTTTTCTGTTACAAAAAACCCCTGCAAGACACAGCAAATATATTAAACAGTTGTTTGCAGACATTAGACGATAAGCAACCTAGGACTATAATCGCCAATAGAAAGGGAAAAAATGAGGTAAGAATTTAACCAGAGGGCCATCACCAGGAGAGCAACACCTGGTGAAAATCACCAGGCAGGGGAACCCAAACAGAAAAAGTGACAGTACTCAGGAAGACCATGAAGACTAAGGCAACCAGATTTGGGCACGCAGAGCGCTGGAGAGGAGGGCACTGTGCAAAGAAAGATCTCCAGAAATCTGCACAGGGACACTTTGAGTCTTTAAATACTAATCTGCTAATGTGTAGGGGGAAAGTTAGCAAAGAAAAATAACATGAAAAAGAACTTTCTCGGGAGCAGCAAACCAAACAACTTCTGAGCTCACCCAGGCTGGAAATAACTCAAATTCCCACCAGCCAGAGTACAGAGACATTGATGAATTCATGTAAGTAGCCAAAAGTACTTTTAGAGATGAAAGTAACAATAGCTGAAAATCGCACATCTGAAAATTTCACTAGATGAAATTAACAGCAGATTAAATGCTATCAAAGAAAGGTGAACTTGAAGACATACTCCCCGTTCCCCCACAAAAAAAAAAAAATCCAAAACAAAGCACAGAAAGACTAAAAAATAGGCCAACAAGGCCTCATTGTTTGAAAGAATAAAATGTGTGAACAATATCAAGCAGTATAACATACGTAACTGGAGTTCTGGAAAGAGAACAAATATAAAGAGTATCTGAATACATAATGGCAATTTTAAAATTGAAATTTTAGCAAAAACAATAAACTTATAAATGTAAGTAGCTCAATGAACCCAAAGGATAAACACAAAGAAAAGCATGCCAAGAGAAATCACAATCAAAGTGCTTAAGAAGAAGTGATAACTAGAAAATATGAAATGTTGTTCAGAAAAAAAAGACATGCTACACATGCTATACACAGAGAACAAAGAGGAAAATGTTCACAGACTTCTCATCAGAAACTATGGACACCAGAAGACAGTGGCATATCTTTAAAGAACAAAAAATAAAAACTGTCACCTGAAATGTTATAACTGGAGTATATATTTCCAAACTAAAGTCGATGATTTTTTTTTTCAGACAAAAACTCAGAGAAGTTGTTACCAGCTAATCATTACTAGAAGAAATATTAATGAAAGTTTCTCATAAAGAAGGAAAATGATACCAGAAAGAGAAACTTGGCACACAAAGTAGTGAAAATGCAGCAAATGTGAAATCAGGAGTAAACGTGAATTATCTGGTCTGATTCTTTAATTGAGATAATTCTGTTTTAAATATAATATTAAGATAATTGAAAACAAACAGTGATGTACTGTGAGGTTTCAAACATGTAAAAGTAAAATGTGTAAAGACAGTAGGGGAAGTGAAAGTCTTTGCGTTATATCAGGTGGCAAGATATTATTTGAAGGTAGACTATGATTAAAGTTGGAGGCAGTAAACTGTAGAGCCATCAGTTTACCAAAAAAAAAGATCTATTCTCACTCTGATGTGTAGTTGCGAAGATCTGAGGGATTTCTAGCCATCCTTGGGCCATATCTTTGCAAGTTTCAGGAAAATAATCTCTCCATATATTCCATGTGGGCTTCTGTGGCGTGGGATGATACAGCCATCTACCTCCTTAGTATCATCTCCAGTCATTTTCCTAATACTTCCTCTGCTCCAGTCACCCTGGTCCTTGTTTTTTTCTTGAGTTCCTCAAATGTACTCCTTACTCAAGGGCTTTGCACTTGATGCTTCCTCTGGCTGAATACTTTCTCAGTACACAGCTGCAGGGCTTACTGCGTAACTGTCACCTAATCAATAAAGCTTTCTCTGACAACTGTACCGAAAATACTGTTCCTCATCCTATCCCCATTTCCTTGTCCTGCTTTATTTTTTCCATTGACTCATCATCATCTGTCATATTGTGTGTTTGTTTGTTTGTTGCCCGTCTCCTCTGACCCACCACATTTCTGGATCCCAAAAGGACCCGAGCGTGTGATTATGAGTTGTTTCTCTCAAAGGGGAAGTATTTTTCCCCAAGTGTCTTAGTTCATCCTCATGATGCCCCAAATGGTGTTTATGAGAAGTCAGCCTAGAGCAGCACCCACTACCTGGGACCATCTGTACTTCATAGGGATTAAAGCCACAGCCATGGCCTCTTTGGAGCTAACCAGCAGGCTTGGTTCAGAGGTCCACATCTGGTTTTCTGCTTTGCAAGCATCTTTTGTCTGGGTTCCAAAGTCTGATGGCTGATGCTTCTGGAATGCCCTAGGCACTGCTGAATCAGATGTTTTTTAACTTCAGTGATTCACAAATTCCAATTTGCAGGACTTTCTCAGGGTGGCCATTTTGGGGAGCTTCTTTTCTCCATTGCCTCTTAAAAGAATTGTTCCCACCCTCTTTCACCTAACCTCAAGGAGTTCCTCTGGATGTCCAACTGGAATCATGTCTGTACAACGGCCCTGCTCTAGGCTTTGAAGACATGGTGATGCTCTGCATCTTGTGTGATTGAAGTTGCTGTGGCTGTGCATGACCCCAAGCACATCCATGCAGCCCAGACTGACATCCTGTGTTTCCATATGTTTCCAACAAGTTGCTTTGTGCTCTCAGTTCTCTAGGAGCAGGGTTGTGTTAGGCACACTAGCACAGGAAAAAATGCATGGAGCTCTCTTTAGGGACACATGTGATTACATAGCTTTGGACAGAAGGAACCTGGCCACTGAAGGCCTATGTCCTCTCTACTGAGTTCTAAGGCCCAGCAGGTTCTCAGAATGGGAAAGACTCACTGTTCATCCCATGCCACTCTAGCATAAACAAATCTAAGTCAACTATGTTAACTCCATCTACTGATATCAGGTCTTCTAGAATCGGATACCAATGGGGTGTTAGGGGACTATTGCTCTCCTATCTGTGTTTGTTGGGAGAATGCACAGACTTGGGCTAGCATCTTCATTTCTGATGGTATCTACTTAGCTTCTGCAGGAAAATGCCATTTCCATGAACAGGAGTGGTGACAGGATGGGGCATGTGATCAACGAGCCTGACTTGAAGGATCATCCCAGGTGCACAACAGAGCAATTAAAGTCTTGAACTCAGAAGCTGGTCAGTCTGGTTTGTATTTGAACCCAGCTCCACATTTAACCACTGAATGATCTGGACAAGCTACTGTATGTTTCCAAGACTGCTTCCCCATCTTTGAAGTGTTAGTTGTTCAGTTGTGTCCAGCTCTCTGAGATCCCATGAACTGTAGCCCACCAGGCTCCTCTGTTGATGGAATTCTCCACGAAAGAATACTGGAGTGGGTAAGACATTCACTTCTCCAGGGGATCTTTCTGGTCCAGGGATCAAACCCAGGTCTCCTGCATTGCAAGCAGATTCTTTATGCTCTTAGCCACCAAGGAAGCCCTTCATCTTTAAAAACCAGAGATAAGGAAACACAAGGAACATTAAAAGAGGTGAAGCATTAAAGGGAAGACTCAATGCCTGCAGCTCAGTAGGTACCTGGTTGCTATTAACAATACTGATTTTTGTTTATGCTGCCCGCTCACCCATGGTAAACAGATGGAAGTCATGACAGAGCCATTATTATGGATCCATCTGATTTTACTTTTCACTTTAAGTACTATAAACTTGAAGACTGTGCAGGAAGTTAGCTTGGGGTCAGGTGACTGATCTCTAATGATGAATACCACATCCAGTCCTGATCATTAAGAAGTCCTGACTTGTGCTCTCTCTTGCCCTCATTGGAACAGATAGAAAAGAAGGACCCCAAGATGACAGAACCACAGGATGAAAGAAGCTCAGATCCTGGAGTGCCCACTTGGAGATGGCATGCTAGGAAGAGCTGCCCAAGTTATATTGCACTTGGTGAGACTAAGGGCCACTGAATAACCCACATTTCAGGGTTGGTTACTTTAATATAACATAGCCCATCCAGACTTATTAAAAAATGAAAACTAGCACAGGGAGTGGACAGAGGAGCCAGTTGGTCAAGATAGAGTTGCTATTCTCAGTCAGGTAGGGACCGGAAGTGTAAATTTTTTATCAGTAAGAAAATAACTCAGTTTTAAAGGAAAATGGATTGCTAGTTTTCTACACAATTCCTTACTGGAACCACAGTTGTGATAGAATGGGGCAGGTTTTATGATATGAAAACTTTAGTCTGCATTTTTCTGGTCTTTATAGAATATCACTGCTCCATTCCCATGCCCCAAACTTCACATGGTTCTGTGGATTAAAAAAAAAAACAAACCCTCTCCATAAATGTCAATACATTGGCAGCGAATTTCTGCAGTGGAAACATATTCTTGAAAATTGCATGTCCTGGCATATGTCTCGTCTGGGGACCACCTGTCAGAGGAAGCAGCCATTTGTAATTAAGGATACACAGAATCATAAATGATCACAGCCAGTTCACATTAGAACGTGGCCACATATGTTTAGCAAAACACCAGACTTCCTGGATCATGATTGTGCTATACAAATGGACCTGAATTTAACCCTATAAAGCTCTGTTTTAAAGACACCAAGGCCTTTGCATATATTGTTCCCTCTGCCTGGAATGATCACTCTTCGTATAATTAGTTTTTCATCTTCAGACCTCTCCCCAAGAGTCATCTCTTCAGGGATGCCCTCCCCGACTACTCTTTCTAAAGAGGTAGCCCTTCCTTAATTCTCTGATTCTGGGCCCTATCCATCTAATTTATAGCTCTTACTACAATCTAACTTGTGGTGGTGGTTGTTTGTGTGTGGGGGGGGGAGGTTTGTTTACTATCCATTTTTGGTGTTTGTTATTTACTATCCATTTTTTCCACTAGACCTAAGTAACCATGATATCCGCCCTATCTAAAATTCCAAATATATGAACTACTAAAGCCCCTGTGGTGTTTAAATCAGTTTCAACTGAATTTTCTGATGTTATACCTGATTTTACAGCTAAAAATCTTCCATATATATATATATATATATATATCTCCTTTCTATATTATTGCCTTTCCTGATTTCTTGTTTATAAATTAAAAATCTTCGGTGTCAGATCCTGTATTAAGTGATTTATTTCATTTAATCTTTACAATAAGTCTGAAAGTTAGGATCATTTAATGCTATTTTGATTTAGGTCATACCTGAATGGTCTAGCGGTTTTCCCTACTTTCTTCAATTTAAGTCTGAATTTGGTAATAAGGAGTTCATGATCTGAGCCACAGTCAGCTCCTGGTCTTGTTTCTGTTGACTGTATAGAACTTCTCCATCTTTGGCTGCATAGAATATAATCAATCTGATTTCGGTGTTGACCATCTGGTGATGTCCATGTGTAGAGTCCTCTCTTGTGTTATTGGAAGAGGGTGTTTGCTATGACTAGCTCATTTTCTTGGCAAAACTCTTATCAGTCTTTGCCCTGCTTCATTTCACATTCCAAGGCCAAATTTGCCTGTTACTCCAGGTGTTTCTTGACTTGCTACTTTTGCATTCCAGTCACCTATAATGAAAAGGACATCTTTTGGGGGTGTTAGTTCTAAAAGGTCTTGTAGGTCTTCATAAAACTCTTCAACTTCAGCTTCTTCAGCATTACTGGTTGGGGCATAGACTTGGATAACTGTGATATTGAACGGTTTGCCTTGGAAATGAACAGAGATCATTCTGTCGTTTTTGAGATTGCATCCAAGTACTGCATTTCGGATTCTTTTGTTGACCATGATGGCTACTCCATTTCTTCTGAGGGATTCCTGCCCGCAGTAGTAGATATAATGGTCATCTGTCCATTCCAGTCCATTTTAGTTCACGGATTCCTATAATGTCGACGTTCACCCTTGCCATCTCGTTTGACCACTTCCAATTTGCCTTGATTCATGGAGACATTCCAGGTTCCTATGCAATATTGCTCTTTACAGCATCGGGTCTTGCTTCTATCACCAGTCACATCCACAACTGTGGATGTGTGGATTTGGAGCTCCAAAATCACTGGAGATGGTGACTGCAGCCATGAAATTAGAAGACGCTTACTCCTTGGAAGAAAAGTTATGACCAACTTAGATAGTATATTCAAAAGCAGAGACATTACTTTGCCGACTAAGGTCCATCTAGTCAAGGCTATGGTTTTTCCTGTGGTCATGTATGGATGTGAGGGTTGGACTGTGAAGAAGGCTGAGCACTGAAGAATTGATGCTTTTGAACTGTGGTGTTGGAGAAGACTTTTGAGTCCCTTGGACTGCAAGGAGATCCAACCAGTCCATTCTGAAGGAGATCAGCCCTGGGATTTCTTTGGAAGGAATGATGCTAAAGCTGAAACTCCAGTCCTTTGGCCACCTCATGCGAAGAGTTGACTCATTAGAAAAGATTCTGATGCTGGGAGNGAGAGTCCCTTGGACTGCAAGGAGATCCAACCAGTCCATTCTGAAGGAGATCAGCCCTGGGATTTCTTTGGAGGGAATGATGCTAAAGCTGAAACTCCAGTACTTTGGCCACCTCATGCGAAGAGTTGACTCATTGGAAAAGATTCTGATGCTGGGAGGGACTGGGGGCAGGAGGAGAAGGGGATGACTGAGGATGAGATGGCTGGATGGCATCACGGACTCGATGGACGTGAGTCTGAGTGAACTCCGAGAGATGGTGATGAACAGGGAGGCCTGGCGTGCTGCAGTTCATGGGGTCGCAAAGAGTCAGACACGACTGAGCGACTGAAGTGAACTGAACTGAACTGAACGGCCTGGAACTCACTGGGTCAAAACATAACAACCAGAACTATTGTTAACCCTCAAATGAGTGCCCGTTATGGTGTAGGTATTTTATATACACCTTTTCTGTTAATCCTCACAACAACCTTGGAGGGAGCTATCAGCCCTATTTTACAGAAGACAGATCTGAGGTTCAGAGAGAATAGGTGATTACCCAAGTTGACACAGTTCAGGAAAGGCAGAGCCAGGTTCTGGACAAGAACTGCCTAGCTTCTGAGTGTGCATGTCGCCATTACATGGAATGCCTCCTGCATTCAGTATTCAGTGGAGTCTGGATTAAGAGGAACAAAGTATGCCAGTCTTTTCAGCGGTTCCACAGCCTTTCTGGCATGAGGGACTGGCTTCATGGAAGACAATTTTCCCCCAGACTAGGGTGGGGGGTGGGATGCTTTCAGGATGATTCAAGCGCATTACATTTATTGTGCACTTTGCTGCTGTTACTATTCCATCAGCTCTACCCCAGACCATCAGGCGTGTGGCCCCGGAGGTTGGGGACCCCTGAGTCATTCAGTCTGGCTGCTGCCCCGCTGACATAAACGCAACAGTGGCGGGGGGTGGGGGTGGGGCTTGTCTCTCAGGCAGCTCAGATGGAGGTTGTATGAAGACTAACTTGATTTCGGGTTTGAGCTTCCTATAGCCTTTCTCCATCTCTTGAGNGGCTGGGGCCAGGCTGACAGAAAGGCAGCGGGGGGGGGGGGGGGGGGTGGGGCTTGTCTCTCAGGCAGCTCAGATGGAGGTTGTATGAAGACTAACTTGATTTCGGGTTTGAGCTTCCTATAGCCTTTCTCCATCTCTTGAGTTGGTTTATTGCTCTTCCAAAGCTTTGGAAGACAGCCAAGAAAGGCAGGAGGAGAAGGAGAGAAGGGATGGGAGCCTCTTATATTGTCAGGTCCAATGATGAGTGAGCCGCCAGGGAGAGATTGCAGAGCTGGCAGCCAGGAGAAGTGGGAGCAGTCTTGCATCGCACTGAGTTCCCACAGAAGCAGCTTCCCTGAGCCTCAGCCTCAAGTGTCAGTGGAGCTAATGCCAGGCAGCGAGTGGAAAGTCTGGCTTCCCAGGTGGCACTAGTCATAAAGAACCTGCCTGCCAATGCAGGAGACATAAGTGACTGGGGTTTGACAGGAAGACCCCTTGGAGGAGGGCAGGGCAACCTGCTCCAGTATCCTTGTCTGGAGAATCCCATGGACAGAAGAGCCTGACAGGCTACAGTCCATGGGGTGGAAAAGAGTCAGACACGACTGAGCGACTAAACCACCACCACCACCAGCGGACACGCCCACCCAGTGTATGATGCTCCATTCAGGGCAGCAAGCTTTATCTTTCTGTACACAAATGCACAGATACCAAACACCGTTCAAAGAGCTCTTGATCTGCGTGTAGAGTCACTGGGTGAAACCAGAAGTCTGAGGTGGGGGAGGGGCAGCCTGCCTCAGTTTCCATCCTTTACAGATCACACTCGGTGCTTTGTAACCTTGAACAGATTCAGCCCAGTTTCCATCCATCCCTCCATCCCCATACTCACCTGGTGTCTTTGCATGAGTTCTTCTTTCTACCTGGGTTCCCCAATACACCTCTAAACAACAATAACAGTCACAACAATAAAAACGTCACCAGTGAATGAATTCTCCCTGTATTGAGTGCTTGCTTACATCTTCTTTCAAGCTCTCCTTCCCTTCATTCCTTTCTTGATTCTGTTTCAGGGTTTGGGGGGAACAATATATCAACTCCAGGACAGATAAAGGCTGTAAGCAGCTCTAATCCCCAAACCACTTTGGTCTTTCCATGACCTCCTGTCCTGAGCTGCCTTTGAGACAAATCCCCATTCCCAGGTCCACTTACACTTGACTTTTCTTACTCTTCCAAGGAGCTGATGTGCTCAGTATCATCAACTTCATTGGACACCAGAAGAAACCACGATTCACCTAGTAACTTACCTAGAGTCACAGTCAGTAAGAGGCAAGCCTGGAATTTAAATCTAAGATTATTTTGTCTTCAAATTGAATTCTTTGTCAAAATAGTAGCTTGCCCCAAATGCCAAAAGGTTATCCTCATTTTTCCGAGCAATCCCAACACTGTGTGATCCATTCAGAGGATTCCCTCAGGCTCAGAGTTCCAGGACCAGGGGGTTCAAGGTGAAGCCATGCCCCCAGGTGGACAAGTGGTAAAGAACCCGCCTGCCAATGCGGAAACGTAAGAGACTGGGATTTGATCCGTGGGTCAGCAAGATTCCCTGGAGGAGGGCATGGCAACCCACTCCAGTATTTCTTGCCTGGAAAATTCCATGGACAGAGGAGCCTGGTGGACAACAGTCCATGAGGTCGCAAAGAGTTGGATACATGTGTCATGTATGGATGCATGTGTCAAAGACGGACACACAAATCCCTGGTCTGTCATTACTCATCACCTATTACATTAATCTCTCCATTAGTGATAGAAGCAATAAATGCTAACAATGTGAAGAACTACTACCATTTGTTAAGCCCTTGCTCTGAGCCACACACCTGAAAGGCCCAAGAACACTGCAGTGTCCGCGTGCGCTTATCCCTTTCCAAGACGAACAGAGGCCCAACAGGCGCCGCCGACTTGCCCAGGGTAAAAGGTGGGCTATGGAGATGCTAGACTTGAAGCCACTCCTGTAATCTCTCTCAGGATTTGGGCAGAGGGATTGCTGCCTTTTCTAAAGGCAGGACGTGCCTCTCATTCCTGCTGCGCACACAGAAAAATGGGTGCTGAGGAAGAAGCACGGGTACCCCAGAAGCAGCTGGTGGGAGATGCCATTTTCTCCACCCTTGCTCGTGCTCAGTCAGTATAGAAATAAGGCAGAGTGCATTTGGGCCAGGCAGACCTCCGGGAAGCCTTCCCAGCTTGCCGGGTATGAAGGGCTGCAGCACGCGCACCCTGGTCCTGGCCTGAGGGCAGGCACATTCTGATGTGCTGGGGAGCTGCCCGGGGGACCTATGGAGATGAGACGTTTAACCAGGGAGTTCATCTAAGAGCGTGGCCTGTGTCCTTCTGCAATGTTATTCTTTCCTTCCACAGATATTTATTGAAGACTGACTACGTACCAGGCCTGGCACTGTAGTGGGATGCAAGTGTTGAGAAGGCTTATACGAAAAGGATTCTGCAAGTACCAACCACGAATAAAAGTAAAAATCTAGAGGCACGGGCTTGATTGTCTTACTCTCTTCTATTGTTGACAAGTACAGCGGGGGGGATTCCAATTCTGGGCGCTGGAAATCTTTCTGTGCAGCCTAGTTAAAGAAGGTAGACTGAACAAGGGGCATGAAAGCCTTAAGCCCACCTGTGCCACCCCCATCGCCACCGCCGCCACAGCCTCCATCACCCTGCAGCCAGCACCGCTGCTCACACCACTCCATCACCTAGCCACTCACCACCACCCCCCCGCCACCAGCACAGCCACCCCTGCTGTGGGCAGAGCACCGCCACAGGAGTCCACCGGTCACTGCACGACCACCCCACGCTCCCGTCACCACCCTGCTGTGACCAGCACTACGACGCACACACGCTTCGCTGCTTGACTACCACAGCACTCCCATCAGCAAACCACTACAGAAAGACCCCAGCACACGAACCGTCAAGCTGCACACTTTCAAAGATGCAAACGAGCGTTCGCACGTCCAGTCAAATCAGTTCACATGTCGGCGAACAGGCCGACATGTCGTGAGCACCCACTGCACGCGCAGGCAGCTACTACAAGCAGTTGTACTTCAACCTCCAGAGTCCACTCAAACTCAAGCCCATCGAGTCGGTGATGCCATCCAACCATCTCATCCTCTGTTGTCCCCTTCTCCTCCTGCCCTCAATCTTTCCCAAACACGTACGTGCACATTATCTCATTTAATCCCAATGACAGTTCAGTGAGTTGATATCATGATTGTTATTACTTCATAGATGTTATTACTTCAAAGAAGCTGGCATGCAGAGAAGACTTAAACAATTTTCTTAAACCATACAGCTCATACGGGGCAAGTTAGGAGTGGCCTTTTGGTTCTATGTTATCCAATATCCCACGTGTTTGTTTGTTTGTTTTTTCTGCATCAACTCTTAGTAAATGGTTATGGAACAGTCCCCAGTGCTCTCATGTTTCTGCACTAAACCACGATCTCTGACATTCAGATCCTGTGAGGGGCTGTGTCAGAGTTGTGCCCAAGCTTCTCTGCCACATTCATCCCAATTAGGGAATCCCAAGTTCTCCTGCATCTCTGTGAAATGTCAAGTCAAGTCACCAAGTACCAGTCGTGGGCTCAAAACTGTGTTGAGCTTCTTGCAGGAGCTCAGAAGAGCAGAAAGAAAAGTCCTTGGCATTGAGGACAGCATACTCTTAACTGAGAGTCAAACATGCTTACAGGGAGTGATTCTAGAGCAATTCAAGGCAGTCAATTGCTAGATCACACAGGACAAACACGAGTGCACTGGGAGGGATGGGGGAGCAATGTGCGTGGAAGTAAGACTTGGGGAGACAGGCTGGGGTTAGAGGGGACAGTTCCAGTCCCCACTTACTCTGTCCTTTGCTCATCCTTGCTATCTGCTATCTTCCAGAACCCTTTCCCTGACTTCCTGGAGCATGGACGGCCTGATCGCCTGTCTCCGCCTCCATCTCTTCCCTCCCATTCCTGATGATACTCTTCTGCTGACATCCTCCGCGTCACAAGCGTCACTGTCGTTCCATCCCGTCCCCTCTCTCGTCCTCTTCCCAGGTGTCCTCACGCTGCTCCTCCTGCTGAGAACGTCCCACCTGCACTCCTGCCCGGCCCAAGCCGAAGCTCTGCCACCCACGTCGAACACTACCTCTCAGCCTTCCTCTCTAATTCGCTCACCCTGTCCCTCGGGAAGAGATGTCGTGCTCTCTCTTTCTCTCCTTGGAAGCTCCGCAGTGTAACACAATCTGCAGTTGAGGACAGTTAGATACCCGGATACAGACTACCCTGGTGATTAAGGATGCAGATGCTGGAGTCAAACCCTCTGAGTTCAAACCCTGGCCTGTCCACTTATGAGAGAAGAGATACTGGACATGTCCCTCCTTAGCCCTCAGTCCTTCAGTCATCTGTAAAAGGGAGAGTAATAGTGCTGACTGCCATAAGGTTTATATAAAAACCAAGCTGCTCAAGTGTCCGGCATGCAGACGAAGATCTATAGATTTGTGTTAATATTATTATTGTCACGAGCATGAAGCTCCTTGAGGACAAAGATACTGTCCTACATTACTCTCACCTCTTTCTGGCAGTTTCTCCTTCAGGGGAAAGCAGATGGGAGCCTGACTTTGAAATCACTGGGTGACATTTGGGAGGCTCCAAAGACCTCTGGTACCATGGTCCTTTATGTCTCAGCGCAAAAAAGAATTTAGCGAGAAGCAAAGTGATAGATAAAGAAGGGATAAGAAGCATCCTGTTTTAATAAAATAGGATGCTTGGGAGGCTTACAAGGGTGAAGGGGTGATGCACCCTGAAAACTTACTGGGCTACAGTTTTATATACAAAGGAAAAGTGGGGAGGAGGAGAAGAACTTCTTTTTCGTGAGTAGACATTATGCTTCTATCATCAGCTCCTCCTTCAGGATGAGCAGAGGAGTTTTCGTGTCCCTACGTGATCAAGCTAGGGCCACAAATCACTGTTTTTTATGTGTGCAGAGAGCATGTCCCCGGATCATTAACTACTGAGCTCACCGGACGGGAGGTGGGTCTCATGTCCCATTGTTTCATTGTCTGGGACGCGCTCCGTGTTTCTGCTGCTGGTTTTGTTGCTAACCAAGCCTGCTCTTCATTTCATGGTTAAGTAAACCTACTTTCTTGAGTAATCACTAACTTACAGATGACTGTATTATTATCTTCATTTCGCAAATTGGGAAATTGAGGCTCCAGTGATTAGAGAGCAAGGATCTGAAGCATGTCCAATTTAAAGGCACCTCCTGCTTGTCAGAAGACAAGCAGGACTCTGACCCCCAAGAAGAGGTTGAACAACTGTGGCTGCTTCTGAGTCAATCTGCAAAATGAAGATAACAATACAACTATCACAGGACTATTATAGAAATGAAGAAGATTAGATATGCTCAAGGCTCTGGGACATGGCAGGCCTTCACAATTTAGAATTCTTCCTCCTTAAGCAGTGCTTCTCCCTCTCTCTAATTTCTACCCTAAACAAATCTATTTACCCTGGATAAGTCTTGATTAAGGCTTCTCAGGTCTTAATAACTTAATAGGAAGTTCAGGTTATTAAGAAGGAATAACTTGAACTTCCTATCAAGGAAACCTCCTACAATAACTCAGATTGTTCACTCGCTTTCCGACAGAGGCATTCTACCAGGCCCCCCAGAAAGGGCATTTGACTGTCAAGCTTCAGGCCCTTCCTTTGTCCATCAGATTCCTACTAACTTCGGTCAAATCTTCTGGCTTCAAATCCCACACAAAGGCTTTTGCACAACACCCAGGTGACCAGGTGCTGTCATGACAGCCCTTGTGGAGAGAGGTCACTGGCTCCGTGGCTCTGGCAGCACCTGTCCTGGCCTGCGGTCCCGGAAGCAAAGTAGACGAGGATGAACAGTGCCCCTCCAGCAGACCTTCGGAGGGCGCGGATCTTGGGGGTACAGCTAGGGTGATGACTTGTGGAATCAAGATTCAGGATCTCTCTTGGCTGGAATAACATTTTAAATTAGCAAATTAAAAATTAATGGGAGTACATAATCCTACTTTTATGTTTCATTTAAGGAAAAAAAAAGATTAAAAAAGAATCAATTGCAGAAATGCTCATCTGGGGAAATCTGACTTCTTGGCAATTCATATAAAAACAAGCAACAGCAAATGTCATGTTGTATACTAATGCATATACATATGGAATCTAGAAAAATGGTACTGATGAACGTATTTGTAGGGAGGGAATAGAAGCTCAGATGTAGACTTGTGGACAAAGGTTGGGGGGGAGTGGGGTACAGACTGAGAGACAGCATGGACACATACACGCTGTCACAGGGAGAACAGCCAGCCAGCGGGGAGCACTGCATAACACAGGGAGCTCAGCTCGGGGCTCTGCGACACCCTAAAGGGCTAAGATGGGGTGGTGTGGGAGGCTAAGGAGGAAGAGGAATGCATGTGTACTTATGGCTGACTCACAGTGCTGTACAGCAGAAACTCACACAGCATTGCAAAACAATTACGTTGCAAAAAAAAAAAAAAAAAAGAACAAAACAGTGAAGGGGAAGCCTGGGGTTCAAATGCCAGGGCTGACACTGGAGCTGTGTGACTGTAGGCAGATGGCTTGTCTTAGGACTTGTTTGGTTATCCTAAAATGATACTTCAACCAGAAATTTTCAAAAGTCCCTACCAGTTTGATATATAATCTTATAGTTACATATATACATGTATGGGTTGCCATTTCCTTCTCCAATGCACAAAAGTGAAAAGTGAAATTGAAGTCGCTCAGTCGTCTCTGACTCTTCGAGACTCCATGGACTGCAGCCCACCGGGCTCCTCCGTCCATGGGATTTTCCAGGCAAGAGTACTGGAGTGGGTTGCCAACGCCTTCTCCAATGATATACACACACACACATTATAATCTGTGCTCTAAGTCAATGCTTCTCCAACTTCAGGGGGCTCCAAGCCACCAGGAGATCCTGTTAAGATGCAAGATTCAGCAGGGGCCTGAGACTCTGCATTCCTAACAAACTCCCAGCTGGTGCAGAAGCTACTGGTATGAGGACCACGCTTTGAGTGGCATGGTGCCGAGACAGCAGTCATTTGCCTCTCACGCACCTTTGCTATATTCAGACCGCCGTATCTTACATGCCTGGTTGTGTTTAATCCCCATAATGACTTTGGAGGTAATTACTACTGATATCTTAATTCTCTGGATGTGCATACGAATGTTCACAGAGGCAAAGGGACCTGCCTGAGGTCAAATAGCTAATAAGTGGCAGAGCCAGGTTTTGAATCCAGGTCTGTCTAACCAAAACCATGTGTCCACACCTGCTGTTCCACATACATGTGTGTGATACAGATTTAGGCCAATGTTTGGCTAAGAACGGGAAGGAAATTGATGAGAGAGCAGAAGGCAAACACGCCAGCAAGTTCTTGTATTTGTTTGTTTTGCAAAGATGACCACTCATCCACCCACTGCCCCTCCCTGCGTCTCGGGACCCCCGGAAAACACAGANCCTGGCGTGCTGCAATTCATGGGGTTGCAAAGAGTCGGACACGACTGAGCAACTGAACTGAACTGAATGCTATTTTATAGATGAGGAAATTAATGTCCAAAAGTTGCAACTACTATGGGTCACTTTTTGTCAGGTTTACATCCCTTCTTTTAGGACAGTGGCCCTCCCCAGCTCTGTGATTCTGAAGGAGCTGTCACTCGAGTATACCACAAGGGTGGACACATGATCCAGGCTAGAGCAATCAGAGCATCTCTCCACGTGGACTCTGATTGGGTCAGAGTGAGACATGTGACCCCAGAAAGCCAATCATGGTCCTTTCTTGGCACATAAAAGCTAGTATATTAAACATCTCTCTTGAGATGTTTAGGATCAAACACTAAGAGGACTACATAACTCTGTGACTACCTGGAGCTCTCTTGCTGCCATGCAGAGAGAACTTGCCCCAAAATAAAGCTTACATCTGGCAAAAGTGAGTAAAAAAAGAGACCGAGGAATCACTTGAACTCCTGGATCAGCTGTGCCTGAGACATGCATTTTGGACCTCTCAGTTGCATGAAGCAGTAAATTTGTCTTGTTAGGTAACAGGGTCTGCATGTGTGCATGCTAAGAAGCTTCAGTTGTGTCTGACTCTTCCCAACCCTATGGACTGTAGCCCACCAGGCTCATTCTATCCATGGGAGTCTCCAGGCAAGAATACTGGAGTGGGTTGCCATTTCCTCCTTTAGGGGATCTTCCTGACTCTGGAATCGAACCAGTCTCTTATGACTCCTGTATTGCAGGCAAATTCTTTACTGCTGAGCTACCTGCAAAGCCCTAACATGGTCTAAATTGGGTTTATACCACTTGCCACTGAATAGGATGAAGCAAGCACCCATGTAGAAGCTCAATAAATAGTAATTCTCTTGATTTTCCTGAAAGTTACCACTTTACATTAACCTCACATAACCTCACTGACATAGCTGACAATTTGTTAGCTGTGGCAATCCAGCCAGCTCTGTTTTCTGGCTACTCCTTACATGTCACATTTGATTCAGCCTCTACAACAGGGTTTCCCAGGTGGCACAGTGGTAAAGAATCCACCTGCCAATGCAGAAGTCATGAATTCAACCCCTGGGTCGGGAAGATCCCCTGAAGAAGGAATTGGTAACCCAGTCCAGTATTCTTGCTTGGGAAATTCCATGGACAGAAGGAGCCTGTTGGTCTACAGTACACAGGGTCACAAAAGAGTCTGACACTTCTTTGCAACTAGACAACACCTGCCCAGATGAAGAGAACCCTGCTGGTAGGGGGCAGGCAGAGGAGGCTGACATGGGAAGCAAGTGTGGCTGAGTTAACCTTTGATGCTATCTCTAGTTGGAGAAGGCAATGGGCAATGGCACCCCACTCCAGTACTCTTGCCTGGAAAATCCCATGGACGGAGGAGCCTGGTAGGCTGCAGTCCATGGGGTCGCAAAGAGTCAGACACGACTGAGCNTTAACCTTTGATGCTATCTCTAGTTGGAGAAGGCAATGGGCAATGGCACCCCACTCCAGTACTCTTGCCTGGAAAATCCCATGGACGGAGGAGCCTGGTAGGCTGCAGTCCATGGGGTCGCAAAGAGTCAGACACGACTGAGCGACTTCACTTTGACTTCTCACTTTCATGCATTGGAGAAGGAAATGGAAACCCACTCCAGTATTCTTGCTTAGAGAATCCCAGGGATGGGGGAGCCTGGTGGGCTGCCGTCTATGGGGTCGCACAGAGTCGGACACGACTGAAGCGACTTAGCAGCAGCAGCAGCAGCAGCAGCAGCAGCAGCTATCTCTAGTACAGGTTGCAGGAACCTGGTCAACTTTTTGGAAACTAGAACTGAGAACATGCGAATTTGTAAGCTATTGGGTAAGCCAAGGTGGGTCATTAAAACCTGGGAGGAGAAAGTAAGGCTATGGAAACAGAATAATAAAATCAGACTGTGAGAAGGAGCAGAAAAGAGGGCCTGGATCCTACTTTTTCAACTGCACTGCCAGCTACATTTCCTCTTCTGAGAACTTTGAAGAAATTTCCCTTTTGTGCTTAAGCTGCTAATGGGTGGGTTTCTGTTACTTAATACCCAATCTATCTCTTAACTAAGAGAAAAACAACCAAATAAAGATGCAAGTTTCCAGTTCAGTTCATGGCAATTTATTTAATTTAAAAATAAAAACAAACAAAAACAAAATCAGTTTCCAATGAAAATACAAACACTTTGGGTGGTTATCCAGCTTTTTTTTAAATCCCCTATAGGCTGCCATGGGCTCAAACCAATCAAATGAATGAAAACTAATTTTGACTGGAGCCATAAAGCATGTTTCACCAATTAAATTACACCAATATATTATTATAATACCTTTGAAATGCCTTTCAGACCAATAAATAAAAAGACAAATTCAAATAAAAAAGTCAACTTTTTATTACCAAAAAAAAAATAAAAATTAAATAAAAGTCACAACATGGATAAAAAAAAATGTGCAGTCAAGTTTCTCTCTCTTTTTTTTTTTCTTCTAGGAATGATACCATGCCAGTAAATCCCTACAGAACATTTCCAGTTTGGCAATAAGCAGTCAGTCAGTCATTCACATTTGTACTCAAGACAACAGGCTTGGCCAACTCTCACCTGAGTTTCACCCCAAAAGGTACTCTTTGCCATCTGCAGAAGCAGCACCTTATAACAGGGATGGAAATTCAGAGAGCACTTGGCATTTTCATTTCACCTGGGGTCTTGAAGCACTTCCTGAAAACTGATCATGCCTTGAAATTTACCTGTAAAAAGAAGTATTAACTCTACTCCTTTGGCAGATGTGTAAACTAAGACACTGAAAGGCCCACAGAGGCAAGGAAAGGACCAGGAGAGCTGACTTCGAATCTCCTGCTTGGTCCACCAGGTCATCAAAGTGTCTCTCACTTGTAATTCCATGGAAATAAATCAAGCATGATTTCCTTGGCTGGAAGGGATGAGAGGACTTACTTAAGAAGGAAGGGAGCTGCTTTGTGGTCTTTTCCCTCTATTCCAAGTTTTTTCTTTCTGTTTTGAAAGGACAGAGTCAACCTCATATTCAGAATCAGAGGATGTTAGCAGAATGTCAGAACTAGGCAGGGACTTGAGAGACCAGCTAAACCAGCCCTCGTCGAAGAGAAAACTCAGCCCCTGAAATACTGCAGGTGCCTAAGATCACGAGCAGACTAGGACTCAATGCAGTCTCTGTCTCTGAGCGGAGAACTGTCTTTGCCACAATCCACTGTCTGGGTCTACTGAGAAAGAGAAAATAAATGTTTTCTCTTTTGGAGGCTAGGGATAGAATGACTTTCCTTAATAGTGTCACTTTTACTTAAAGATTATAAGGACGGAAAATACCAAACAGACACAATCACTTGGGCAAAAGGAAACTACATCAACCGGTAGGTAGATGTCATACCTAAGTCACACTGGCAGCTAAAAACCAGACAGGCTGCCATGCATGAGGGACCAGCAATGTGGCAGTATAGGCTGTCCAGAAAAGGCTGCATAAAGTGATACAAGGACGGAGGAGCTTTAGAGGTTGGAGAATGCCCTCCACTCACCCACATACCCCACATACAATTTGCTAGCTATAGGTTTTTTTCCCTTTGAACCTATACTGGAGTTCAGGAAGGAGGTGGAATTGAATGAAAGGAAACCCACAAAGCTTCCCGTATTACACTACTCAGCTCAGCCTGAAGGGAGGCACAAGCCAAAACCCCAGAGCTGGGGACGAGGGGAGAACTGAAGCCATCTCCTTCGGCAAAGGGCAGCTTCATTCTAATCAATGTTCTTAGTGTCTGAAGGTAAATTCCTTCTCATCTCCCATGTTGGTTTTCCCCCCAAACACCCCCCAAGACTAGTTCTCCTTAAATATCCAGGTGGCTTTCAGAAGTTGGCCATCTTGAAACAAGAGTTTCAGTTAGCTGGGGCCAGTAGAATCTGAGGTCGTCCCCAATTCCCAAATATGACCATCAATCCCAAACTCGGTATCTGAAGATGTCCCATTGTGGGAGTGATGTCTTCTCACCTGCAATCTAGGTGTCCAGAAGTTACACAAGTGAGTTATATGACTTTTGAAGATAAGAGTCCTGTCACACCTCTCGTCTGCCTTCTCCAGAACCATCAGGAAGACGTCCAGGGAAATGTTCCCTCTCCCACTTTCTTCCTTCCAACCCCCTCTGCTCTTTCAGCAGCTTATTCATTTGAGTGGCTGGAACCTTTCCCTCAAAGTCTAGGAGTTCAAACCCATGACACAGAATACCTAGATTTGAGGGGGAAAACACCTTCTGCCTGACTTGACTTTCCTCCTTCAAATATCCCACCCACATACTAACTCCCAGAAGCAAACTCACCTACCTCTGAAAATTCTACACTGAGTGAATGAGGAAACTGTTTACTGTGAGTAAATAGGGTAAATAGTTGAGTCAGTTACTCCTTTGGAGACTGTAGCCAGTATCACATCCAATTCAAAACATTCACGCAGGTGAGAATCCAGAAGGCAGCATTCCAGTTGATATTGAGACATTAAAGAAACTGACGAGTTGCCCCCTTGCTGGTATGGATCAATTTCCATTCATTTAGAAAGATCACAGAGGGTCTCGAGCACAGTTCCACACCATAGTTTTGACCTCTGACACCACCACCTTTCCCCTTGTCCACCCTCGGGAGGTTGTGCTAAAGAGCCAGGCAGACACTAGGAAAGAAGAGGCAGACAACAAGAAGCCAAACAATCACCATGGGCTGACTCTAAGTCCTTAGCAGTGTCCAGAGCAGTCCTTCTCTGACCAAGGCCCTGTCTTCCATTCAAGGTAGAGTAGCAAATTAACAAATGCCCCACGGTGGCATAAAAGAGATGACATAGATCCCATGGGATCTACATTAACACTCCCAGGGCTTAGCCAGGTCAAGGATGACAACTACAAGGCATGAGTGCTACTGCACCCCTTCCCATCCCTATGACAGCCATTACTAATCAATCACAGCACTCCTTCCCACTGGGCTACTCAAACCAATGCACCCAGCAGCCCTTATCAATCGATCACTGATTCAAGCTCAGATAACTAAAATCGACATGCCCACCCTATGCAGTCAGACCAAGCCTGCTAATAACATGAGAAAGAGCAAGCTCTGAGTGATTTTGCAACAGATGGCTATAGTCTGTCCTGCCCTCCTCCAGAAGCATGTGGATGACTTCTAGAGAAATGCTTCCTCTCCCATATGCTCCCTCCCTATCCTGGAAGTGCTGGCCAACACCACCTCCCCAGGACAGCTGGTCCCCTAAGAGATGCCATAAAGCAAAATGCCAATTAGGATCCCAATTCTAACTGGCAGTCAGCAGGACTGGCCAACTGCCCACCTCTCCCACATAGGCACTGACTCAGCTTTCAAATTTGGCCGAAGCCAAACAGCACCAATCCCTTTGTCAGTCTATTGTCATGGCCAGCAAAGAGGTAACCAGCTCCAGAGCCCAGTCATCATTCCCACTCCTCTCCCTTGTACCCACCCCACCCCACCCCTGCACCCCAGGAGCTAGTTGAGCTTGTTGCAGATCTCCAGCGCCTTTTTGTAGACCTGAGTGACGTCATCCATGTCCGTGAGGAGGGAGAAGCTGCTGTCTGCCAGCCGGTTCCGGTACCGCTTCAGGTACTGGGGCCGGGGCCGGTTCTGGAGCCCCTCAAAATCCTGGATCTGGAGGAAATTCTCGGCAGAGACACAGCTGCGGATGCGCTGGCGGGTGGGGCGGTTCTCCTGCAAGTCGAGCAAGTCGAAGGAGTCGCTGGACAGGACGCTGTCATCGCTGATGACGCTGGAAGGCCGGCTGTAGCTCCGGGAGAGGCCCTCGGTGGGGACGCCCGGCTCTAGCAAGGATTCCAGTGTGGGCATTTCGGGGCTGGCCAGGGCCGGGTCCGTGGTGCCCGCTGAGTACTTGCTGCTGTGCTTCAAGATGCCCTTCCTGCGACAGGAGAGGCTGTGGGATGGCACCCTGGCCGGGTCCGGGGGGCTGGGGGAGGGGATGTTGCTGCCCAGCCCATCGTTACTGTCCAGCAGTTCCGAAGACTCGCTGCGCTCCGGGGACGAATAGTAACCCGATTCTCTCTGTTGGGTCTTTTTCAGAATGCCTTTCTTGGGCATCGTGGCTGACTGTTTGGGGCTGAGTTTACCTGGCACTTCGGCCTCGGGGGGACTTGGCAGGGGCACGGCAGTCCGGCACAAGTCCTGTTCCAGCTTGAAAGTGGGCGGCAAGGCCGGACTGACGACGCCCTCGATGAAGCCAGTGCTATGGGAGCGATGCTCGCTGTTGCTCCGCTTCTTCAGGATCCCTTTGGGCCGCTTGGAGCTCAGCTTGGATGGGCTCTCAGGCACCGAGTCCTGGTCAGACTGAGGGAAGTCGTTCTCTTTCTTGGACTTCTTCAGCGACCGCTGACGCTCCAGCACGATCTCAGGGGCCCCAGGTTTGGCCAAGCCTTTTATTTTGGCTTCGGCTTCAGCCTGCAGCCCCGTGGAACGGTGGTGCCAGTCGATAATGCGGGCCAAGAGTGGGGACTCGGAGCTGTGAAGGGCATCACAGTCGCAGACACTGCTCTTGTAGCCCCAGTTCACCCACCAGTGGTTGGCGATGTCCTCGATGGTGGCCCTGCGGTCGGGATTCACCATCAGCATCCACCGAATGAGGCCTCGAGCATCTATGGGACAAGAAGCAAAAGAACAATACATTTTTTTGTGGTTTTTTTGGCCATGCCCTGAATGGCATACAGGACCTTAGTTACTGGACCAGGGATCAAACCCATGCCCCTTGCTGCAGAAGTGCAGAGCCCTAACCACTGGATCACCAGAAAATTCTAGGAACAATACATTTTATGGGAGCTTTGGGCTTTGCCACAGGGCTGACACTCCAGGAGACACTCATTTGAGGAAAAGCCAGAGGAAGCCCTAGTTCAGCCACACTGTGGAGCGGGAAGCTGCAGCCTTCCAGACTGGACATCAAAAAGCACCATCCAGACTCAGAGCCACAGGCCAGGGGGCCGTCACAGCCTGGCATGCTTCTTCACACAGGTGACGCAATGTCGAATTGCTGAGCTCTCCATCAACTCAGATCTTTATAAAATGGGGAAGAACAGGTAACCAGGAAAGAATCCAGGCCCAAGTCCAAGCAGGGCCCCACCATTCTTTTGGTGGGTATCATCTTACCAAAAGGGAAAACAGGTGTAGATTACCATGACTTTCTTTAGTTCTCCAAAGGTAGACTTATATAAATACACACTGCTCGGGTCATTAGGAAAGTATGTCAGCACAGAGAGGAAATTTTAGGGCTAACACGGCAAAAAAAAAAAAAAAAAAAAAAAGAGACTTCTTATCAGAGAGGGAGAGACAGAGAAGGATGGAGAGGTGCTCATAGCTGGCACACCTGGGCACTGAAAGGTACTGTGTTCAAGGCTGGCCTGAACCCCCAGGCCTCAGCCAGGCTGAGACCCACACCCAGCGTTCACCTCCTGTCCCTCTCTGACATAATCCACAGCCTACCCAGCTGTCGGATCAGAGAGCTGATCTCTATCTGCTATCCATTTATGGCCCGTCTGAAAAATTCCATTTGCAAATTTCTGCTGCCAAAGAATTAAGGGAAAGCCCCAAAGGGATGTTGAGGAGGCCACAGGAACCAACTGACTCTCGCAGCTTATAAATCACCTTTTAAGATCAAACTGTGCTTCCCCAGTGAGGGTTGAATTATATCCCGGGAAGGCACCACCTCCCCTCTGCTACTTATGCAGCTAACGAGTAGCTGGCAGGGGCCTGGCAATGGCGCCGGGGTGAGGCACACCTCTGTACAGCAACAGGATGTTCATTCATTCAGTCAAGAAATAGTCTCTGGACCCCTGTAATGTGCCAGAAACTGTGTTGGCACCATTTGGCTACTGAGCCAAAAAGGCTACCATAGAGGTCACCCTGAATTTTCTCCAACAAACCCCACAGGTTGGCTCATTGAAAAATATATACAGATATATATATATGTGTGTATATCTATATCTATTTATATAAAAATAAGTCAATGTTCATTATTCAGATTCTGTATTTATAAACTTGCCCACTCACTAAGCTGTATTGTAACCCCCAAATCAATACTCAGGGTGCTTTCCACAGAGGAGCAAAAAATGAGTTGCCCCCACTGTGCATGTGTGTTCTCAGCTGAGCCAGAACCAGGCAGCGAGGCACTGTCTTCTTGTTTCTGCTCCTGTGCTTAAAGTGTCCTTTTCATGACCCATTTAGTCCATGCATTTCACACTGCTGCCCTTTTTGTTGGTGATCTCACTGTTGGAATGGCCCCCAAGTGTGGTGCTGAAGTGCTGCCTGGTGATTGTAAGAGCAAGAAGACGGTGAGGCGCCACGCAGAGAGAATGTCAGGCAGGTATCAGACAAGTGTCAGACAAGCTCCTCCCAGGCACGAACTAAAGTGCTGTTGGCTGTGAGTTTGATGTTCATGAATCAACAGTATAGTTTAAAAAAGGCATCTTTAAACAGAAATGTACATAAGACAAGGATATGGAGTGATCCATTGACAAAAATGTTGTGACCAGAGGCTCACAGGAGTCGAGCCCTGTGTCTCCCTAGGAGCAGTGGTTCAGTATTCATGAATTCAGCATTCACAGCAACTTTACTGAATTGCCGCAAATAATGAGAATCAATTGTGTGTGTGTGTATACACACGTAGGATGTGTGTATATGAAAAGTCTGTTAATTACATTCTAAAGTCGATTACCTGTACACACCCCTTCTATACCCACATGATGCTCTCCTGTCAAGAGATGGAGCTTATGGCCTTGGTCACTTTGACTGATAAAACATGGCAGAAGTGACCTTATCTGGCTTCCAAGGAGACATTAAGAAGACCTGGCAGCCACTTTTTCCTCCATCTTCAAGCCCTGAGCTGCTATGTAACAAGTCCAGGCTACCCCCTGGAGGGACAGACTTGAGGAGGTTGCTCATAGAGACAGCCCACACAGAGGGACTCCAAGGTGTCCCCACAATTGGCCCCAACCTCAGCTACCATCTGACTGCAACTGCAGGAGAAACCCCAGCCAGGCCAGAGGAGCTCTCACAAATCCAGGGAACCAAGAGACATGGCTCATAAAAGTCATTTAAACCACTGAGTTTGCTAGGTGGTGGGGGCAGTGGGACAAAGTTGTTCTCGGCCAATGTAATGAANAAAAAAAAAAAAAAAAAAAAAAGAGACTTCTTATCAGAGAGGGAGAGACAGAGAAGGATGGAGAGGTGCTCATAGCTGGCACACCTGGGCACTGAAAGGTACTGTGTTCAAGGCTGGCCTGAACCCCCAGGCCTCAGCCAGGCTGAGACCCACACCCAGCGTTCACCTCCTGTCCCTCTCTGACATAATCCACAGCCTACCCAGCTGTCGGATCAGAGAGCTGATCTCTATCTGCTATCCATTTATGGCCCGTCTGAAAAATTCCATTTGCAAATTTCTGCTGCCAAAGAATTAAGGGAAAGCCCCAAAGGGATGTTGAGGAGGCCACAGGAACCAACTGACTCTCGCAGCTTATAAATCACCTTTTAAGATCAAACTGTGCTTCCCCAGTGAGGGTTGAATTATATCCCGGGAAGGCACCACCTCCCCTCTGCTACTTATGCAGCTAACGAGTAGCTGGCAGGGGCCTGGCAATGGCGCCGGGGTGAGGCACACCTCTGTACAGCAACAGGATGTTCATTCATTCAGTCAAGAAATAGTCTCTGGACCCCTGTAATGTGCCAGAAACTGTGTTGGCACCATTTGGCTACTGAGCCAAAAAGGCTACCATAGAGGTCACCCTGAATTTTCTCCAACAAACCCCACAGGTTGGCTCATTGAAAAATATATACAGATATATATATATGTGTGTATATCTATATCTATTTATATAAAAATAAGTCAATGTTCATTATTCAGATTCTGTATTTATAAACTTGCCCACTCACTAAGCTGTATTGTAACCCCCAAATCAATACTCAGGGTGCTTTCCACAGAGGAGCAAAAAATGAGTTGCCCCCACTGTGCATGTGTGTTCTCAGCTGAGCCAGAACCAGGCAGCGAGGCACTGTCTTCTTGTTTCTGCTCCTGTGCTTAAAGTGTCCTTTTCATGACCCATTTAGTCCATGCATTTCACACTGCTGCCCTTTTTGTTGGTGATCTCACTGTTGGAATGGCCCCCAAGTGTGGTGCTGAAGTGCTGCCTGGTGATTGTAAGAGCAAGAAGACGGTGAGGCGCCACGCAGAGAGAATGTCAGGCAGGTATCAGACAAGTGTCAGACAAGCTCCTCCCAGGCACGAACTAAAGTGCTGTTGGCTGTGAGTTTGATGTTCATGAATCAACAGTATAGTTTAAAAAAGGCATCTTTAAACAGAAATGTACATAAGACAAGGATATGGAGTGATCCATTGACAAAAATGTTGTGACCAGAGGCTCACAGGAGTCGAGCCCTGTGTCTCCCTAGGAGCAGTGGTTCAGTATTCATGAATTCAGCATTCACAGCAACTTTACTGAATTGCCGCAAATAATGAGAATCAATTGTGTGTGTGTGTATACACACGTAGGATGTGTGTATATGAAAAGTCTGTTAATTACATTCTAAAGTCGATTACCTGTACACACCCCTTCTATACCCACATGATGCTCTCCTGTCAAGAGATGGAGCTTATGGCCTTGGTCACTTTGACTGATAAAACATGGCAGAAGTGACCTTATCTGGCTTCCAAGGAGACATTAAGAAGACCTGGCAGCCACTTTTTCCTCCATCTTCAAGCCCTGAGCTGCTATGTAACAAGTCCAGGCTACCCCCTGGAGGGACAGACTTGAGGAGGTTGCTCATAGAGACAGCCCACACAGAGGGACTCCAAGGTGTCCCCACAATTGGCCCCAACCTCAGCTACCATCTGACTGCAACTGCAGGAGAAACCCCAGCCAGGCCAGAGGAGCTCTCACAAATCCAGGGAACCAAGAGACATGGCTCATAAAAGTCATTTAAACCACTGAGTTTGCTAGGTGGTGGGGGCAGTGGGACAAAGTTGTTCTCGGCCAATGTAATGAAACAACACCCATGCACCATACCCGCAGCGGGGCAAGGTGTGAAAAGGGGTAGTTGCCACCCTCGTGCACTTACAGTCTACCAAGGGAGTTTATGTCTACAGACTGGAAGGGATTTCATGTAATACCTTTTCCAAATTGTGTACCAATAGCGGAAAACAGAATCTAAACAGGGTAAGAGCCTTGCCCAAGTTTGCACAGCAAGCAAACAGGACTCTTAGCCTGCTCTGTAGAACAACTGATCTGCAGGTACTACGGTGGAAAGGTTTGGGGAAAGTGGACTAACAAGTCAGCTCAGCAAAGATCTGGGAAGAAGAGGAATAGCAGGTGTCTTCCTTACAGACATCGACACAAAAGCGGGACATGTGAGCTGGCCTCGCTCGGCCCAGCCGCTGGCCGTCCACGGGCACACACCTGAGGGCTGTGTGGGCTCCCGATATTCACCACTGCTGATCTGCCGGATGAGGTTCTTGTGATCGAAACCATCAAAGGGCATCGTTCCGTAAACAAGAGTGTAAAGCAGTACGCCCAGGGCCCAGCTGTCCACCTGAAGCAGAGAGAGACAGGACAAGTAGATCCCCTTCCCAAACATCAGCATCACAGACCATGAGCAGCCACCCACAACGACCCCAGGAAGGGAATTTAGCACCTGGCAGCCAGATTCCCACCATGGCCTGACACCTGATATTCAGTGCACCTGGGGCCTTCTTCAGAGCCTGACCTTTCCGTTTCAAACAGTCCTAATTCATAGAACTTTCTTCAATAGTTGATCTTCTTTGATCCTCACTATAATTTGGGGAAACAGGTAGGGCCCTGCACTGTTTTCAGCCCCATTTGACAGATGAGGCCCAAGGGAGTTAAATGATTTCTCCGGAGAAGCCCCATCCCAGTGATGGAAGTCAGATGGAACACGGGTCTCTGGACTCCTTATTCAGGAATCCTGCACCTTCTTCAAATGGCTCAGAGGCTGCAAACCCAAATGGCTACAAGAGCCAAGCAGGCAACAAACATGAACAAGGCAAGAGACAAGGTGGGGTTGAAGAGACAAGTGTTGGTTTGAAGGCAAACTGTGGAGGGCAGTCACCCATCTTAAGCAGGCAGCGTCCTCTGGCCAGTGGGTGCCACTTAGTCAAACAGGCCCAGCACTATTAGAGCCTTTGGTTTTTCAAGAGAAGTCAGAAAACAGACTTTTATGTGAAACGGCCATTGATTAAATGTTTGTTCACTTTTTTAGAAAGACTAACGTGGCCATATAAAGTATGCTTGCTGGCCAGATCACAGGCTGCCAGCTTGTAACCTCGGAAACAGACCATCAGCGATCACAGGAGCATCCGTTATCTATGATAAATTTAGTGTCGAGTTTCTGCAGTTTCGTAAATTGGATCCTAGGCTCCTCCCTTACATTCTTATTTTAGAAAGACTTTACTGCAGTTGATGGAGGCTCTTGGCATCCATCTCTCTACCCTCTTGCCCTGCCCCTAAACACTCTCAAACAGATAAATATTTGGAAGAAAACATTTCAATCCACTGAATGGCTGCTATTTAAAGGATCCTAAGAGATGACTCTTTCTGCAAATAGAACTATCTTTCTAAAAATGAGTAATCAATCACAACTCACCCATTTTCAAAAGGACATTCTCACATACACGTCTTTTACTGGCCCTGATAGGTTTAGGCATATAGAGAGATGCATTTCTCATGAGTCAGAAGATGCAATTAAAATGTATTTCCTTGATCAAAAATACATGCTGTCCAAAATGCATGCAAAAAGATTCACTGCAGAGAGTTTGCTTTCTGTTTTGCCTGTTTTGTTATAATAGGGAAAAACTAAAAACAATCTGTCTAAATCTAGGTAAGTGATTAAATTATGGTATATGCATAAAATAAGTGTGTCATCACTAAAAACCACGTTTTTAATAAAAAATTTAGAAAATACGACAATTTTAAGTTAATAAAAGGTGAGATATACATGTATATAGTGATCTCAATTATTTGAATTACACTCTTTTAAAATCACATAAATATTAAGTGGTTATCTCTCATAGGNTGCCCAAGTTTGCACAGCAAGCAAACAGGACTCTTAGCCTGCTCTGTAGAACAACTGATCTGCAGGTACTACGGTGGAAAGGTTTGGGGAAAGTGGACTAACAAGTCAGCTCAGCAAAGATCTGGGAAGAAGAGGAATAGCAGGTGTCTTCCTTACAGACATCGACACAAAAGCGGGACATGTGAGCTGGCCTCGCTCGGCCCAGCCGCTGGCCGTCCACGGGCACACACCTGAGGGCTGTGTGGGCTCCCGATATTCACCACTGCTGATCTGCCGGATGAGGTTCTTGTGATCGAAACCATCAAAGGGCATCGTTCCGTAAACAAGAGTGTAAAGCAGTACGCCCAGGGCCCAGCTGTCCACCTGAAGCAGAGAGAGACAGGACAAGTAGATCCCCTTCCCAAACATCAGCATCACAGACCATGAGCAGCCACCCACAACGACCCCAGGAAGGGAATTTAGCACCTGGCAGCCAGATTCCCACCATGGCCTGACACCTGATATTCAGTGCACCTGGGGCCTTCTTCAGAGCCTGACCTTTCCGTTTCAAACAGTCCTAATTCATAGAACTTTCTTCAATAGTTGATCTTCTTTGATCCTCACTATAATTTGGGGAAACAGGTAGGGCCCTGCACTGTTTTCAGCCCCATTTGACAGATGAGGCCCAAGGGAGTTAAATGATTTCTCCGGAGAAGCCCCATCCCAGTGATGGAAGTCAGATGGAACACGGGTCTCTGGACTCCTTATTCAGGAATCCTGCACCTTCTTCAAATGGCTCAGAGGCTGCAAACCCAAATGGCTACAAGAGCCAAGCAGGCAACAAACATGAACAAGGCAAGAGACAAGGTGGGGTTGAAGAGACAAGTGTTGGTTTGAAGGCAAACTGTGGAGGGCAGTCACCCATCTTAAGCAGGCAGCGTCCTCTGGCCAGTGGGTGCCACTTAGTCAAACAGGCCCAGCACTATTAGAGCCTTTGGTTTTTCAAGAGAAGTCAGAAAACAGACTTTTATGTGAAACGGCCATTGATTAAATGTTTGTTCACTTTTTTAGAAAGACTAACGTGGCCATATAAAGTATGCTTGCTGGCCAGATCACAGGCTGCCAGCTTGTAACCTCGGAAACAGACCATCAGCGATCACAGGAGCATCCGTTATCTATGATAAATTTAGTGTCGAGTTTCTGCAGTTTCGTAAATTGGATCCTAGGCTCCTCCCTTACATTCTTATTTTAGAAAGACTTTACTGCAGTTGATGGAGGCTCTTGGCATCCATCTCTCTACCCTCTTGCCCTGCCCCTAAACACTCTCAAACAGATAAATATTTGGAAGAAAACATTTCAATCCACTGAATGGCTGCTATTTAAAGGATCCTAAGAGATGACTCTTTCTGCAAATAGAACTATCTTTCTAAAAATGAGTAATCAATCACAACTCACCCATTTTCAAAAGGACATTCTCACATACACGTCTTTTACTGGCCCTGATAGGTTTAGGCATATAGAGAGATGCATTTCTCATGAGTCAGAAGATGCAATTAAAATGTATTTCCTTGATCAAAAATACATGCTGTCCAAAATGCATGCAAAAAGATTCACTGCAGAGAGTTTGCTTTCTGTTTTGCCTGTTTTGTTATAATAGGGAAAAACTAAAAACAATCTGTCTAAATCTAGGTAAGTGATTAAATTATGGTATATGCATAAAATAAGTGTGTCATCACTAAAAACCACGTTTTTAATAAAAAATTTAGAAAATACGACAATTTTAAGTTAATAAAAGGTGAGATATACATGTATATAGTGATCTCAATTATTTGAATTACACTCTTTTAAAATCACATAAATATTAAGTGGTTATCTCTCATAGGGAAAATTGGAGGCAACTTTATTTTCTCTTTCAGGCTTTTCTGGATTTTTCTTTCAGATATATATATACACACATATGTATTATGGCTTTTATAATCATATAAGGTTTTGCTTGCCTGCTTTTATGGGTTGTTTTTTTTTTTTTAAGTACTCCTAGGTTAAGTTCTTTCCTTCTCTCAAGCCCCCCACCCTACACACCAGGCAAGCTGCTTACCTCTGGCCCTCGGTAAGGCCTCCCATTGACAATTTCAGGAGAGGCGTAGAGTGGGCTCCCACAGAACGTTTGCAAGAACTTGTCCTTCTGGTACAGGTTGGAAAGCCCAAAGTCCGCAATCTACAAAGAGAAGTGAGACCCAGAGAGCCTGTTAGCACTGTAGTCACTGTCTGCACTAGCTCCGCACACACCTCCCAGACTAGAGTATCTGAGGTGCCCCTGGCTGGCTCTGCCAGCTGGGTTGGGTCATCCTCTGCTCTCCAGCCCTGAGTTTTACAGAAGGACCAGTTTGCACAACTGGGTCTGTGACTCCCAACTACAGTGCTTGGCATCCACTGCGTGGTCTATTACTTAAAAATCACTCCGTGCAAGGACTCTCTTCTCACATCAGTAAAGATGTGCCCTGAGAAATAACCACAGAATCACATGCTTGGTGTTTCTGATGAACACTAAAGTGTATAGTTACTACTCTGAGAACTGTCTGCGGCCTACCAAAAATCTCACGGTATCCATCCATGTGGTATATGCACCTACCTGTGCACCGGACATCACCTACACAGTGATCAGAACTGTGTGGTGCACACCTTGGAACCCTAGATGAAATGGACCCAGAGCACCAGGCTCTGTGTCACCACAGTGCAGCCCACACTCCACCACCAGCCATCTGTGTGCCATGGAGCAGGGTCACTTAGCCACGCTGAGCCCCAGTCTACCTACAAGAAAATGCAAACCCATGATCCCTATCGTGTTCTAGACTGCAGGACTATTGTGAGAATGGTAAGAAAAAAATTAATCAAGGTGATATTGTGAAGGCCAAGGTGCTTTGTAACTTCCAAGTCTTTAGAGTCCAGCCAAATGTTTTTCTTAACCTTGCTTCTCTTGTATCACACACCCCTTAGAATCACTCTCTTCTCCTTTGGTTTCTTGAAGTGTTTTATTATCCTTCATGGCAGTACTCTTCTGTGTGTTTGTGTGTGCACCTATTCATATATACATATAAGGTATATATATTACATGTATACACATATTGTCACATACATATGTATATTACTCATGTATGAATTATCAGATACATTCATATATACTACATATGCACATATAAATTAGTATATACATATATCTTGACATATACATAAGTATGTAGTATATATAAGTACATATATACTATATACTACTTATGTGTATGTGTATACGTCAGGACACATGTATATACAAATATACGTATACATATATATATAAATTTACCTTGCATACTAGGTTGAGTCCCCTGAGTCAGGTGGCAGGTTCCACATCCACCCCTCATCTTTGTATCAACCACTGCTTAGCCCCTGTCCTCACCCAAGAAACACCTGTCACCAGAATAGGCCTTATATTTTGAAACGCACAAGATAATTAGTAGATAATACAAAATAATAGTAATAAACTTAGTTACCACTTATTAAACAACCTCCAGTTATTAGGCTCTGTTCTAAGTACCTTAGCACCTTACACTTTCCAATCTAATCCTATCTAAAATCCGATTTACACAACAGTGTGAATGTATTTCATGCCACTGAACGGTACATCTAAAAATATCGAAAATGGCAAATTTGACATTATGGATGTTTAATCACAATTTTTTAAAAACCCACTGAACAGATGAGGAAACTGAGGTTTAGGGAAATTAGGTTATTCATCTCAGGAGAGCTAACTAGCAAGTGACAATGTAAACCAGGTGTCTCTAAAGGTTCAAATCGCTGCCTTGTGCTACCGGTGGGCAATCTGCAAATTTCAGCCAGTCTAAGACAGCCTTCCACACTGAGCCTCTGAGGACTTCTGCCCTACCCTATACCCATTTCCACTGGAAGCTTATAAATGGGATGAGTGATTTCATCCATCCAGCTGAGGCTCTGAATGCAGCGCCAAGAAGCCAGTTTTGTAAAGTCACCCCAAATGAATGGAATGGCACAGAAAGCAGTTGGCACATAACTGCACTCAGAAAATGCATTCTCGAGACTCAGATTGCACTTAATTGCCCTGAATTTCACTTTCTTATCAAGGCCCCTCCCTGCCTGGCTTGCAGGAAGATGGTTAGAAGCTTTATGAAGTATGTCCTGTCAATCAGGACATGAAGGGACCAGCTGCAGCCCTGGAACATTCCAAGAAGTTGGCTAAGGCAGGAGCCGACACAGCACTGTGAATTCTGGTGGCATCTGGGGCACTGCGTGAGCTTCCAAACACACACACACACACACACACACACACACACACACACACACACACACACACAGGAGACACCCGCCACCACTACGTGCAGATCTCCACATGCACACCCGAGTGCTCCAAGTCTAGGCATCCTCACTTTCTTTGTAACCCTTCTGAGAAGCGTGTTTATGTTATGTCCCACTCCCATCCTTACAGACTGATGTCTATCAGCCTCTCCCAGTAAAACTGTCATTGCTGCTGACATAAAATTAATAGAAATCTAGATTAGTCCAAGTTCCTGGCACTTCAACGGAAAAGCAATATTAATCAACACATACACTTTTCCATCTTTGAGCCACTGAAACTT
Source organism: Neotragus pygmaeus (assembly GCA_006410875.1). Classification (NCBI taxonomy): domain Eukaryota; kingdom Metazoa; phylum Chordata; class Mammalia; order Artiodactyla; family Bovidae; genus Neotragus; species Neotragus pygmaeus. The sequence goes on from SJYV01030105.1 coordinate 593,535, forward strand.
GGGCTGCAACTCTAAAATTCCACACTGCATGGGGCGTATAACAACAATAAGACAGGGAATGCCCTCTGGTTATAAAACTTCTCAAAGTCTCCATTTCTCACCCGTAAAATGGAGGTAGGAATCGCATCCAACCCCACGATGTCATGGTGAAAATTAAATGACATAATGTATGTGCCAATTACCATTTTAAGCATTTTTACAAAGTTGGAGCTCAAATATATGTCCCCCTTTAAATCCACATAGGTAACTTGATTGGCTTCATTATACTCAAAGCAATACTGGTTTTCCCTTGGAAGTAATTGTGTAAGGTTTCTTTTTCAAATACATAGGATTTTTTAAGTGAACTGAACTCAATAAAAATATGAAAGTGAAATAGCACAGAAGATACTAGAAAAAGGCAAAATCCGTAAAGAGAATGAAATAAAAGATATTTGGCAAAATGATTATTTTAAGCATAATAAAACGAAAAAGAATCCCTGAAATGGTTCCAACCTGAAAAAGTCATAATGGAGCTATTCCTGCCCCCTGCTCTGGAAGTGAAGCACATGGTTAGAGGACTTAAGAAGATAATGTATAAAATAGTGAGAACCACGGTACAGTCCAGGGAACTCCACTCAGTGCACTGTGCTGACCTGAATGGAAAGTCCAAAAGGGAGGGGGTGTATGTACACGTATGGCTGATTCATTTTGCTGGACAGTAGAAACTAACACAACCTTCTAAACCAACTATACTCGGGTAAAAATCAATTTAAAAAAGAAGAAGAATCTCTGCTGAAGGTCAGAGACAGAAGACCCATGTGAACACCGGGTTCTGAAAGACTCTCTATAGCAGAACATCACTTGTGTATTGAGACTGACCAAGGAGGCATCTGGTTTTGCTTTCAAAGTTGTATTTTGCTGACACACTGGTAAGCTTTGGAGAAAGGTAACCACTTTGCATTGTACTGCTAATGGACTGCTGCTCTGCCCTATTCGGAACCACCTCTGTTCAATTCAGCCTGAACTCTGAAAAAGATGTCCACGCTCATGTCCTTAACTTCTGGAGTGTTGTTGTTTTCTAAAGGTGTGCCCTGCTGGATGAAAATCAGAGACACAAACTGGAAAATGATTATACACATTTCAAAAGAATTAGCCTTGCTACAATATGGATGAACCTTGAAAACACTATTTGCCTAAGTGAAACAAACCAGACACAAATGGATAAATATTACACGATTCCACTTATGTGAGGTACTTAAGAGGAATCAAGTTCATCAAGAAGCGGGGATGCCAGGATCAGGGTGGGGGACGGAAGTGCAAGGGCAGGGGTGCGGGAATGGGGAGTTCCTGTTGAATGGGAACAGAGTTTCAGTTTGGGAAGATGTGAAAGTTCTGGAGGTGGATGGAAGTGGTGGTTGCCAAACATTGTGAATGTACTTAATGTTACTGAACTGAAAAACTAAAAATGCTAGACTTCATGTTACATATATTTTACCACCATTGTTTTAAAGATTATTGTGAGTAATCCCTGGGAGTTCACCCAATGAAAAAGGAAGTACTGGCTTGCTGATGGTTAACCTCTGGGAAAGAAAGTTGATGTTGGTAACATAAGCTCTGGTCAGACAGTAACTGCAGTGACTGAGAGGACGTGCACTGGACACATCAGAGATTGTGGAGCCAGAAGAACCTGGAGCTAGCCTTAGACTCGGCACGGCCAGGTGATGTGGGAACTNCTTAAGAGGAATCAAGTTCATCAAGAAGCGGGGATGCCAGGATCAGGGTGGGGGACGGAAGTGCAAGGGCAGGGGTGCGGGAATGGGGAGTTCCTGTTGAATGGGAACAGAGTTTCAGTTTGGGAAGATGTGAAAGTTCTGGAGGTGGATGGAAGTGGTGGTTGCCAAACATTGTGAATGTACTTAATGTTACTGAACTGAAAAACTAAAAATGCTAGACTTCATGTTACATATATTTTACCACCATTGTTTTAAAGATTATTGTGAGTAATCCCTGGGAGTTCACCCAATGAAAAAGGAAGTACTGGCTTGCTGATGGTTAACCTCTGGGAAAGAAAGTTGATGTTGGTAACATAAGCTCTGGTCAGACAGTAACTGCAGTGACTGAGAGGACGTGCACTGGACACATCAGAGATTGTGGAGCCAGAAGAACCTGGAGCTAGCCTTAGACTCGGCACGGCCAGGTGATGTGGGAACTGCCACCAATTTCCTCATCAGCAAAACAGGAATGATAGTAGAACCCACCTCTAAAGCTGTTGTGAGGTTTAAAGACATGTATGTAAAGCCCTGCAATAGCCCTAGTACTGGCCAACTCTATAAACTACAGCCATTAGGATAATGCCAATGGTTTGGTTTACTTAACAACTGTTTGCTCAGAGTCCACCAAAGAGCCAAGAGAAATGATTAACATCCATTTCCAAAATAAGCATGTCCAGCCTTACAGAGGTTGCATCATATGATGGGAAAAGCAAGGGATGCTGGGTTTGAGTGTTTGAGCTTGAATCCTGGCCTCGCCACCTACCAGCTGGGAACCCATTGGAAACCGAGGCTCCCAGGCCCCGCCCAGAGCCGGCGGTGTGAGCACTGTCTGCACTGTCACAAGATCCCCAGGGGATCTGCTCCATGTCAGCCACTCTGACCCTGGGCTCCTTCGACGTAAGTTAGAGGATGATGGTTACGATACAGCCTACCTCACAGGGCTGATATGAAATCAAATGAATTGGTAGATGTTAAGTGCCTTAAACCATGCCTTATACATAGCAGGCCTTCAGTCAATGTTAGTGATCATTACTTCCAACTGAGTCTGTTTCCTTTGCTGGAAAAGGGAATTGCAACAGCCCCAACCACACGCTGTTGTGAAAAGCAAAATCAGACTAAATGAGAAAATCATACAATGGCAGCACTGCTACGCAACAGTTGCCATTGTGTGAGTGGGACGTATACTAAATTCTCACACCAACCCTAGGTGCCAGGCACCACTGTTATCCCCATTTTGCAGACGAGGAAGCTGAGGCCAAGGGAAGGAACGTGGCTAGACTGAGATGTGGGTGAAGAGCTGCGCTGACGGTAAAGCTCCACATAAAGGGAGTTGTGGCTCTCGGGGGGTAAGGAGGACATGGGCTCTCGGTGTCACTCTTCAGGAAGACACACTCCATAGCACTCTCGGAACCTGGAGTTCGCTACTGTGGCTCTTCCCATGACAGCCTCGCTCGAGTTGTCCCAGAGTGAAGGTAGGGAGTGAACCGGTAAGCAGGAGTAAGTGGGCGTGGCTTCTATCTTAAGATCTAAGGTCACACCTCCTCCCGAGAGAGACAGGAAATGACGCACCCCAAGCCATCTGGGGAAGCTCCATGAAGCAGCCTCTCAGGGAGGCGCGTTCAACCATGGCTTCCCCATACAGCTGCTCTGGCCACGGTGACTCAGGCAGCCTGGCCACAGCCACCATTGGCACTTGGAGGGTTTCCCCCTGGGCCTGCTGTCTACAGGCTGCCTACACACAACATCAGGCAGCTGAAGCAAGAACGCTTGTAAGTGTGAGGATGCACTCTTGGATTTAGGGCAAATTTGGGTGGGAGAGTTAGAGAATTTATCAGGTGCCTGGTCTTCACAGTCAAACAGCCCTTAGGATGGTAGCCAGCCCCACTGCTTATCAGCTATGGGAGCCTCATCTGTAAAATGGTGGTAATCAGACCCACCTTAGTGGAGGCATTCTCAGAACCAAATGAAATGAGGCATGTGGAAGCTCTGCCACAGGGTTCTTGCCTCTAGCAGGGGCTCAGAAAAGGTTACTCTCCTAGTCTAGCCACCATGACTTGCCCTATTGCTGTGTTTACTGCTTCTTCCCCTTGGAAGGTCATCGTCACATTGGGCTTCCCTGGTGGCTCAGCTGGTAAAGAATCCACCTGCAGTGCAGGAGGCCTGGATTCAATCTCTGGGTTGGGAAGATCCCTGGAGAAGAGAACAGCTACCCATTCCAGTATTCTGGCCTGGAGAATTGCATGGACTGTAAAGAGTCACAAAGAGTCAGACACAATTGAGAGACTTCCACTTTTTGTTTCACCCCTTGGAAGGCTGCCATCACATTCCTTTCTATTGAACTCCTACTCATCCATCAAAACCCAGTTCAGTCACCACAACCTCAGGAATGGCTTTCTGATCCTCCCATAGTTCAGACCTACTGCTTCCTTTTAACAGGAAGGTTTCAACGGGGCTATAATGCACACAGCAGAGCCATCTGGGCCTGCTAAGAGATAAGGACCAAAGAAGGCTTTCTGGAAGATGAGGACTTGAAGGTGAGACTCTAAGGATGGGTAGGTAAAGATCAATAGGAATAGCATTCCAGGTTGAGGGAACTGTGTGTACAAAGGCCAAAAAGCCTAGTGAATTTGAGTTGAGTCCTCTGCAAGGGGCTGTCTCTGACTGCCCCCACCCCCACTAGCCCCTAGCTAAAATAACACCCCCATCCTCCAGCCTCATTCTGCATGGATTTTCATCGCCACCAGAGAATTACATGATGTGTTTATTTATTGTTTGTGACTCCAACTAGAATTCTAAATCCACTAGGGCAGGTACCTTATCTTCCTGATTCACCTCTGTAACCTTCTCATGCCTCATTATTACTACAGCTTAGTTTAACAACTGCTAAAGCCTAAGCTCCGAGAAGAGAAGAACCTGGCCATCTGGTTCACTATTAAATTCCCAGCATCTAGCACCACGTCAGGTACACAGTAGCAACTTTTAACCCTTTGGTCGAATAAGTAGTGCTCATGGGAGATGTTCAATCTGCTGAACGGGTAAGTGCAAGGATGGAGGAGTGAATACATGCATTCATGGATATATATGTACCCAAACACACACACACATAAGCAGACAAATGAACAAGCAAATGAATGGATGTGTGAATGCATGAATGCAGCATCCTCACATTCATATAATCAAAGCCCAGAGGCCCATAACCTGAGCTGTCCATCCTGGTCTTGTTAAGCCCTGGGCCTTCCATTTCAACTCAGCCCTGGCCATTCAGAGCCGCTCTTATCCGCAAGCAGCGGGTGTTTCCATTGTCATCAGGGGCAATGGGCCATTTCCCCTGCGTCCTTCTACTCTGAGCCCTGGGAGCTCACCAAATTCCCAGCTCTCTTTCCTGGGGGTCGGTTGACCCTGGTGCCGGGCCCTCTTCTCATTGTCAGGCACTTTAACAGAAGCCATCTATGGGAATTGTCGGCATTCCATTCTCCCAGAGAGTGGGATGCGAATCTGGCCCGTTTTTATTAATTGCAAATTAATGCTATGCTGGGTGTCTATTTTGGTAGACAGGCCTTCTCCACAGAGGACGGAATGCAACCCAGAGAAGCACATTGCTCTCATTCTTTCTGCCGACTGACTATGTGAATATTTTTAGAAGCCGCACCCTTGCGCAGTGGCCAGATAAATAATTCCCAACGCCAGATGTGCTTTTTGCAAGTCAACATCAGGCAGGGAAGGGAAGAGGGATGAAACAAGAGCCATGGCTCACACCAAAATTGCAACGCCACGTGACAAGTCTCCACCAGTAACATTGTTATAGGCCTTCTGGGCAAAGGCCTTTACCCTCAAAATACAGGAGATGGACCCACCTTTTGAGAGGCACCTGCTGCTCATACTCTGCTGGCTGGTAACAGACCTTCAAGGTCAATGCCCACCTCCACCCCTTCCGCCCCCCGCCCCGTCCAGACACTGATGACATGGGATCTCTTGAACTCGGAGGCNGGATAAATATTACACGATTCCACTTATGTGAGGTACTTAAGAGGAATCAAGTTCATCAAGAAGCGGGGATGCCAGGATCAGGGTGGGGGACGGAAGTGCAAGGGCAGGGGTGCGGGAATGGGGAGTTCCTGTTGAATGGGAACAGAGTTTCAGTTTGGGAAGATGTGAAAGTTCTGGAGGTGGATGGAAGTGGTGGTTGCCAAACATTGTGAATGTACTTAATGTTACTGAACTGAAAAACTAAAAATGCTAGACTTCATGTTACATATATTTTACCACCATTGTTTTAAAGATTATTGTGAGTAATCCCTGGGAGTTCACCCAATGAAAAAGGAAGTACTGGCTTGCTGATGGTTAACCTCTGGGAAAGAAAGTTGATGTTGGTAACATAAGCTCTGGTCAGACAGTAACTGCAGTGACTGAGAGGACGTGCACTGGACACATCAGAGATTGTGGAGCCAGAAGAACCTGGAGCTAGCCTTAGACTCGGCACGGCCAGGTGATGTGGGAACTGCCACCAATTTCCTCATCAGCAAAACAGGAATGATAGTAGAACCCACCTCTAAAGCTGTTGTGAGGTTTAAAGACATGTATGTAAAGCCCTGCAATAGCCCTAGTACTGGCCAACTCTATAAACTACAGCCATTAGGATAATGCCAATGGTTTGGTTTACTTAACAACTGTTTGCTCAGAGTCCACCAAAGAGCCAAGAGAAATGATTAACATCCATTTCCAAAATAAGCATGTCCAGCCTTACAGAGGTTGCATCATATGATGGGAAAAGCAAGGGATGCTGGGTTTGAGTGTTTGAGCTTGAATCCTGGCCTCGCCACCTACCAGCTGGGAACCCATTGGAAACCGAGGCTCCCAGGCCCCGCCCAGAGCCGGCGGTGTGAGCACTGTCTGCACTGTCACAAGATCCCCAGGGGATCTGCTCCATGTCAGCCACTCTGACCCTGGGCTCCTTCGACGTAAGTTAGAGGATGATGGTTACGATACAGCCTACCTCACAGGGCTGATATGAAATCAAATGAATTGGTAGATGTTAAGTGCCTTAAACCATGCCTTATACATAGCAGGCCTTCAGTCAATGTTAGTGATCATTACTTCCAACTGAGTCTGTTTCCTTTGCTGGAAAAGGGAATTGCAACAGCCCCAACCACACGCTGTTGTGAAAAGCAAAATCAGACTAAATGAGAAAATCATACAATGGCAGCACTGCTACGCAACAGTTGCCATTGTGTGAGTGGGACGTATACTAAATTCTCACACCAACCCTAGGTGCCAGGCACCACTGTTATCCCCATTTTGCAGACGAGGAAGCTGAGGCCAAGGGAAGGAACGTGGCTAGACTGAGATGTGGGTGAAGAGCTGCGCTGACGGTAAAGCTCCACATAAAGGGAGTTGTGGCTCTCGGGGGGTAAGGAGGACATGGGCTCTCGGTGTCACTCTTCAGGAAGACACACTCCATAGCACTCTCGGAACCTGGAGTTCGCTACTGTGGCTCTTCCCATGACAGCCTCGCTCGAGTTGTCCCAGAGTGAAGGTAGGGAGTGAACCGGTAAGCAGGAGTAAGTGGGCGTGGCTTCTATCTTAAGATCTAAGGTCACACCTCCTCCCGAGAGAGACAGGAAATGACGCACCCCAAGCCATCTGGGGAAGCTCCATGAAGCAGCCTCTCAGGGAGGCGCGTTCAACCATGGCTTCCCCATACAGCTGCTCTGGCCACGGTGACTCAGGCAGCCTGGCCACAGCCACCATTGGCACTTGGAGGGTTTCCCCCTGGGCCTGCTGTCTACAGGCTGCCTACACACAACATCAGGCAGCTGAAGCAAGAACGCTTGTAAGTGTGAGGATGCACTCTTGGATTTAGGGCAAATTTGGGTGGGAGAGTTAGAGAATTTATCAGGTGCCTGGTCTTCACAGTCAAACAGCCCTTAGGATGGTAGCCAGCCCCACTGCTTATCAGCTATGGGAGCCTCATCTGTAAAATGGTGGTAATCAGACCCACCTTAGTGGAGGCATTCTCAGAACCAAATGAAATGAGGCATGTGGAAGCTCTGCCACAGGGTTCTTGCCTCTAGCAGGGGCTCAGAAAAGGTTACTCTCCTAGTCTAGCCACCATGACTTGCCCTATTGCTGTGTTTACTGCTTCTTCCCCTTGGAAGGTCATCGTCACATTGGGCTTCCCTGGTGGCTCAGCTGGTAAAGAATCCACCTGCAGTGCAGGAGGCCTGGATTCAATCTCTGGGTTGGGAAGATCCCTGGAGAAGAGAACAGCTACCCATTCCAGTATTCTGGCCTGGAGAATTGCATGGACTGTAAAGAGTCACAAAGAGTCAGACACAATTGAGAGACTTCCACTTTTTGTTTCACCCCTTGGAAGGCTGCCATCACATTCCTTTCTATTGAACTCCTACTCATCCATCAAAACCCAGTTCAGTCACCACAACCTCAGGAATGGCTTTCTGATCCTCCCATAGTTCAGACCTACTGCTTCCTTTTAACAGGAAGGTTTCAACGGGGCTATAATGCACACAGCAGAGCCATCTGGGCCTGCTAAGAGATAAGGACCAAAGAAGGCTTTCTGGAAGATGAGGACTTGAAGGTGAGACTCTAAGGATGGGTAGGTAAAGATCAATAGGAATAGCATTCCAGGTTGAGGGAACTGTGTGTACAAAGGCCAAAAAGCCTAGTGAATTTGAGTTGAGTCCTCTGCAAGGGGCTGTCTCTGACTGCCCCCACCCCCACTAGCCCCTAGCTAAAATAACACCCCCATCCTCCAGCCTCATTCTGCATGGATTTTCATCGCCACCAGAGAATTACATGATGTGTTTATTTATTGTTTGTGACTCCAACTAGAATTCTAAATCCACTAGGGCAGGTACCTTATCTTCCTGATTCACCTCTGTAACCTTCTCATGCCTCATTATTACTACAGCTTAGTTTAACAACTGCTAAAGCCTAAGCTCCGAGAAGAGAAGAACCTGGCCATCTGGTTCACTATTAAATTCCCAGCATCTAGCACCACGTCAGGTACACAGTAGCAACTTTTAACCCTTTGGTCGAATAAGTAGTGCTCATGGGAGATGTTCAATCTGCTGAACGGGTAAGTGCAAGGATGGAGGAGTGAATACATGCATTCATGGATATATATGTACCCAAACACACACACACATAAGCAGACAAATGAACAAGCAAATGAATGGATGTGTGAATGCATGAATGCAGCATCCTCACATTCATATAATCAAAGCCCAGAGGCCCATAACCTGAGCTGTCCATCCTGGTCTTGTTAAGCCCTGGGCCTTCCATTTCAACTCAGCCCTGGCCATTCAGAGCCGCTCTTATCCGCAAGCAGCGGGTGTTTCCATTGTCATCAGGGGCAATGGGCCATTTCCCCTGCGTCCTTCTACTCTGAGCCCTGGGAGCTCACCAAATTCCCAGCTCTCTTTCCTGGGGGTCGGTTGACCCTGGTGCCGGGCCCTCTTCTCATTGTCAGGCACTTTAACAGAAGCCATCTATGGGAATTGTCGGCATTCCATTCTCCCAGAGAGTGGGATGCGAATCTGGCCCGTTTTTATTAATTGCAAATTAATGCTATGCTGGGTGTCTATTTTGATAGACAGGCCTTCTCCACAGAGGACGGAATGCAACCCAGAGAAGCACATTGCTCTCATTCTTTCTGCCGACTGACTATGTGAATATTTTTAGAAGCCGCACCCTTGCGCAGTGGCCAGATAAATAATTCCCAACGCCAGATGTGCTTTTTGCAAGTCAACATCAGGCAGGGAAGGGAAGAGGGATGAAACAAGAGCCATGGCTCACACCAAAATTGCAACGCCACGTGACAAGTCTCCACCAGTAACATTGTTATAGGCCTTCTGGGCAAAGGCCTTTACCCTCAAAATACAGGAGATGGACCCACCTTTTGAGAGGCACCTGCTGCTCATACTCTGCTGGCTGGTAACAGACCTTCAAGGTCAATGCCCACCTCCACCCCTTCCGCCCCCCGCCCCGTCCAGACACTGATGACATGGGATCTCTTGAACTCGGAGGCCAGCTTGCAGCCATGTGTCTGTCTGTCTTTGCCACAAGTGCCCTTTCTAAATATATTTCCAGCAAAATGCTGAGTCAGGAAGAGCTGAGCACATGCAGCCAGAAGAGAGATCAACAGCAGCTGAAACACATTTTCAAAAACCTTGGAAGTGGGTGTGAGATGATGAAAAGAGAATCTTCCTGGAAGTCAAACATGTGAATTCTAATCCTGGCTGTCATCCCTTTGCTGCAAAATCCAACAGTTCAGAGTACCTACTGTGTGACAAGCTCTGTGCCACTTTCCAGGGAAACAAAGACACAGTGATGTACTGAGGCAATCAGACTTTGTAGGCCATTGGTTAAAACAAGCAGTCAGAAAATGACCTAAAGACTCTTTCAAGCTCTAGGTTTCTCAGATCCTTTTAGGAGTCCTTGAACAAGCAGAAGGAAGGGATAGCATCAGAGAAAGGGAAGGTTATAGCTTCCCAGGTGATACAGTGGTAAAGAATCTGCCTGCCAATGCAGGAGGCTCAAGAGAAGTGGGTTCAATCCTGGGTCAGGAACATCCCCTAAAGGAGGAAATGGCAACCCATTCCAGTATTCTTGCCTGGGAAATTCTATGGGCAGAGGAGCCTCGTGGGCTACAGTCCATGGGGTCACAAACAGTTGGACACTGAGCGCTCACACACTCTTCTCACTCTCAACATAGGCATTTTAGCTTGGTAAATGCCAGGAGTAGCAATTCTTAAAGACTCTTAAGGCAAAAGGACCAAAACCTCAATTTTCATAATATTTACTATATCTGCTTTTTCTCTACATAATGGTCAGGGACCCTGGATGGAAGACTTGGTCCTGGGAGCTGAGAGGCCCTATATCACTGCCCTTTTGCTTTATGTAAATGAGCCATTCTCTCAGGTCTCCTGCCCATTGTTCCCAGCACAATTGCTTTCTGAATGCTAACCATTCTTCTCCTCCATTGGGGAATTCTATGACTCCATAGGAAGCTATGTGCCTTATCACTTCTGCTACTACATCATGGGACCAGGAGGTCAAGCTATACCACAGAACCCAATCCCTGAATGACAGGCTTGCATTCCAGGCCTTGTAAAGACTATGTCTTGTTTTGAGAGCTCTGGGAGCAGGTGGCAGGAAGAACCTGCAGAGAAAGTTGCCAGGATGGAAGACACAAACCCTTAGAGTGTGTTCCTTGGAGCAGAACCTAGTTCTCTAGCTGTGGTCTGACCACCAAGCCTGAGGCACCTTCAGTGCAGCTGACTTCCTGTTCAACTTCCTCCCAGACGGCCAGCCTTATCAGCAGGTACCTTGGGTATGAAAAGTCAGGTGCTAAGAGCTTTGACTGTCTACATTCCTCACATTTGTTGTAGATTGTCCAGGCCCAGCCTTGGAACCCAGCCCTACTAGTCCTCTTCCGTCTCCTCTGGGGAACCTTTCCTGCCCTGCACCCAGCCCTGCCCCAGCCCTGGATGACTTCTGTGGCCTGGGGGAAGATACAGCCCCTCTGGATGGGACTGACACTCCTGGTTCACAGCCAGAGGCTGGACAGACCCCTGGCAGTTTGGCCAGTGAACTTAAGTCTTCCCCTGTGCTCCTGGACTCTGAGGAGCTGGCCCCCGTGACCCCTCTGGAGGTCTATGGCCCAGAATGCAAGCAGGCAGGGCAGGGCTCAGCCTGTGAAGAGCAAGAGCAGCCACGTGCACCAGGGGCCCCGACCCACCTACTCTCATCAAATCTGACATCGTTGATGAGATTTCCAATCTGAGCCAGGGTGATGCCAGTGCCAGTTTTCCTGGCTCAGAGCCCCTGCTGGGCTCTCCAGATCCTGAGGGGGGTGGCTCCTTGTCCATGGAGCTGGGGATATCTACAGACGTTAGTCCAGCCCGAGATGAGGGCTCCCTGCGGCTCTGTACCGATTGGCTGCCAGAGACTGATGAATCACTATTGTGTGATGCTGGGACAGCTATTGGAGGAGGCAAAACCGAGGGGGACAAGGGGAGACGGCGCAGCTCCCCAGCTCGTTCCCGCATCAAAAGGGTGAGGGGCTATCCAGCCACTGGATGTGTTTGATGTCCCGTCACTGTCAGAGGTACAGTTCTGTCACTCACTGATACCTTCCCACCTGACTTATTGAATCCTGGGTTCTCAGAGGGAGAAGGCAATGGCAACCCACTCCAGTACTCTTGCCTGGAAAATCCCATGGAGGGAGGAGCCTGGTGGGCTGCAGTCCATGGTGTCGCTAGGAGTCGGACACGATCGAGAGACTTCACTTTCACTTTTCACTTTCATGCATTAGAGAAGGAAACGGCAACCCACTCCAGTGTTCTTGCCTGGTGAATCTCAGGGACGGGGGAGCCTGGTGGGCTGCCATCTCTGGGGTTGCAGAGTCGGACACGACTGAAGCGACTTAGCAGTAGCAGCACCAGGCACAGGGCCTGACACGTGGTAATGAACAGATAACCAACAATCCCCAAAGAAGTGGGCTGGCATCTCTACTGGACAGATGAGGAAACTGAGGTTTAGATAAGTGAACAATTCCTCTAAAACACTGCCATCAGCAAGGGGCAAAGCTGCACTACAAAACCAGGGCATCCAACCCCAAAGCGACTGCTTTTCTTAACTTTGACTCACTGAACAGTGCTCAGATAAAGCTAAACAGAGTATCTTGTTCAGTCCTCAAGACAAGCCTGTGGGCATTACCACCTCCCTGTTTTACAGCTGAGGAAACAGGGTTAAGTGGCTCCCCCAAGGTCAAGCAGCTAGTAAGCCACACAAGATGGAACTCTTTTTAACACTGCAGCCACTGCTCCTTCGAGAATCATCCAACCACTTTGCCAGAAATGGAGAAACCCTGAGATTTCACTTCCTGTTCCTAGAAAGACTCATTTGACCAACTGTTTCCTTCTTACGCCATGGACTACAAAGAAATATGTGATCACAGCCAACCACTCACAAAAAAAAAAAAGAGAGATCACCCTGACGTGTCTTCCAGGGGCCTCTCATAGGACGATGGTGACTAATGGTTGCCACCATGATCCACGAACAGAATCCAAACAGCAAGGCAACTCCATCCTCCCCAGCAAGGAAATAGTCTCCCTGTGATGCACTCCCCCAACTGAGAGCAACAACCAAAGGAGGGGATGATGCAAGGTCATTCCCATGCCTGGTTTGGGGACCAGGGATGAGGCACTAACGTCACCAGCAGCCAATGAGAGGGACCCTTGGTGCCGGGAGTACCAAGGCCATTTCATAATGAAACCCATGCGGCGAGCTCCCGTTTATTTTGAAACTGCATTTGCTTATTTTGTAGCCATGATCAAAAGGCCATTTGGAGTGCTCTGCAGGAGGCACCGGAACCCTGTTGGCCAGGAGAGCTTTCTCCAGCTCCGGCAGCAGCCAGCAATAATATTCTCCGTAAAAGTCAACCCAATCACTTGCTGGTATGTTCTTTTCCCAACAGCATTTCAATTTCCCGGTTCCACAGCTGGGGTGGGGGTGCGGGTGAAGGGAGAAGTAGGAGACAGGGGATGGGAGTGACATAGGAGTGACCGGGATAGATAATAAAATTGGGGGCCTGCGGGCAAACCCAGCAGAATGGTTCGAACTTGGGCTCAGTGGATCAGAGAGAAGTGGGTTCAGATCCCCAACTCCGCTGCTTACCACTGTGTCATTTCAGGACAGTTATTTAACATCTCTGTGCCTGAGTTTCCCTATCTGTTAAATGATATAAATAACAATCTCTATCTCACACGGCTGTTGTGAAGATTCTATTTAAGTGATATCGGGCAAATATGATGTGACATACAAATGCACCGGGCTATGGTAAGTATTTTGATGGTGATCATTACAGACTATGAGCTTCCCAAGGGCAGGGCCAGTATTTTAAGTCAGCTCCTAGGACAATGTCTCGCATGGAGTTGGAGACGGATAAATGCTTGTTGCATGAATTCAACCAAATTGAGGGCTCAAGCCTCGTAATGCTCCCCACCCCACCAGCCAGGGAAGGAAGTGGCTGCCTTATTCGTAGGCTGCAGCTTGGAGCAGCGTTTAACCACCACCCATCTGCCCCCCGAGCGGCTACAATCCCCAGGTCTGGCACATCCATCAGCGAGGCAAGTGCTTTACCTTAATATTACAGTTGTCATCAAGCAGTATATTTTCCAGCTTCAAGTCCCGGTGGACCACACCATTCTGAAATGAGAAGACATGAAGGAGAAATGTGGGGAGGGGGGAGGAAGGGGAAGGAGGGTGAGCAAAGGGAAAAATCTTCGACAGATTAAAGTGCACCAGCGCTGGTGGTCTTCGCCCCCATCCTTCGGGGGACCTCTCTCACTGTCATGAAGTGCCCCGCCAGCGACCAGCACCAGCGACAGGAGAGCATTAGTCACTTGCTGTGTGGTTAAGGGAAAAATGATTGGAATTCATTCTCCCCCAGAGCCTGTAAAACAGCGGGGGGATTCTCTGTGGGAATGTCATTCCACCGTGTGAAAGCAGTATCATCCCAGGCAGGGGCAGACACTGTCTGTCTGTGATGGCGATTCCCAGGGAAGAGGCAGATCTCCCTGCTGGCGGCTCAGAATGCAAGGCTCACAGACCTGGCTGGTCTGTCTACCTGTCTCCCCAACACTGGGTTCAACCTTTTCGGACCCAGAAAACCATGCGCAACTGTCCTGAGGATAACAGAAGCCCTTCAAAGGGTTATTGCCTAAGCAGCTGGGAGGGAAGGTTCTGGAAATCCCTCTCTGCTGGGCAAAACTCAATGTGGGGTGAAGGGTGAAAGGTGGAGAGGCCAAGGAGACCAAAGCGGGCCGCTGCCATACTGCAGGACCTTTCCATTCAAGCAAACACTGGCAAGGCTGGCTGCTGAGCCCAGTGACAAGCAGACAGCCAGTTGAACAGTGAATAGAAATCCTTAACCAATAGGCCGCTGGCCTATACAGCAGTAACAACGGTCCAGTTCAATTCTTTTTAAAACCCA